>HE670039.1:40019-64926 GCA_000313835.2 Heliconius melpomene melpomene
GTGAAATGCGAACTGAATTCCATTCGGGGCGATATATGTATTGATTTTACCTTAAAGAAATAATAGTGCCGTCTGGAGCCGTATAAGAGTAAGATCCCTGTTGAACATGAATCTCGTCACTGTAATCTTCATTTTCGCTGGCTTCATTGCTGCTTGCTGCGCGGCTCTTAGGAAGAACTTTTTCGTATGCTATTTCTTCTCGTTTGATTCCATTACCTGTCTCGTAACTAAAATATTTTTGTTTATATTAATTTACTGCAGAAAACTTTTCTTATATTAAAAATGATAACTACAGATATTTTTTTCCCTATCCCTTTTTTCAAGTGTGTGACTTAAAACGCTACCTACAAGGGTTCGATACCCACTCAACGAAATGAAATATTTGTTTAAATTAATATATTTATTTCTTCGCTCTCATTCATTAATTATTTCTTCGCCAGAGGGAAGGAGCGATGGTTTCAATCTCTACTCAAGGGAAAGATTATACTTTTTTGATGATTTGAGCTTCTCCAATCTTGTTAGATTCCTCTAATTTAATATCTACTGCCGGAAAAACGGAAAATGCGTAAATGAAAAAATAAGAATATGTAATAATAATACAATAATAATTACTATAAAAATCATGGTCGGTACTTATAATTGCTATAAAAATGCGTACTTTAAAGTTAATGGGGCGTTAAATAATATCTAATTAATTTTCTTTATACCTGTGCATATTATATAGGCTTGTAAATATCTTTAAATGATATAATACGAAAATTAAATATACACCGTAACTCAGCTAGAGCAACGTTAGCTATTTTCCCATTAAAATATTTTCTAAATAAAGGTACAGAAATTTGGGGTTTTGTGTTCTATGTGAAAAAAAATGTGTAACATGAAGCTGCCTCAATATTGTACCTAATTTTTATAGGGTTACAGAGTTTGAGAACGTTAAAATTTTGTTACAAGCCATCATTTTCAATATAATATGTATGTTTGCTTAAAATTGAATGCTTCAAAATTTTGCTTGATGTCGAAGTTTAACTAACATTAAAACATTTTTAACAATTTTTGAAGTATCATTCCACATGTAGGAAAGAAAAATACTCTTTAGAAAACGTATATAAACGTAACGTGTTCCAAGAGGCACGGGTTCAAATCCCGCCACATCCAAATTTATATAAGTTTTCTAAAATATTTAGCATTAAAACAGTTTTTAATGCGATCCTGCCTCCCTATACCTTTTAAAAATAGTCTCCACCTTGTGCTAAATAGTAGCAGATAGTCTAGACTCGAGTTGTGATAGAAGACCTACCTATTATTTTTCACATTTTTAAAATGTTAATTCATATTTAGGAAAGAAAAATACTTTTCAGGAAACATATCAAAATTCGAAGGTAGCATGTTCAAATACCGCTACGTTAAAATTTTTATGTTTTGTCAAAAGTAATTTACCTTATTGTTTTTTTAAAATTTGTAGTTAGTAAATTAGCCTTTTATCGAATTCAGGCATTTAATTGAAGCTTAATGTAAATTATTTTTTCTATTATATCATAAAACAATGCAGAAAGATATTGAAAGAAAATCTGTCGGCGCATTACACATTATTACAATATATTTTTAAAATAAAAAAATTAACTAACATAGCAAAAATAAATTCAATATACTGCAAACTGGATTAGACTTGAAAAAATGTTACATTTCTTGTTATATATTTATTATTATAATTGACCATGTTAATATTAGCTAGTCATTTCCATAAAATTCTTCAATCTATATCTCCAGCAGTAAATTTAATAATTATTTTTTGTTATGTTGGAAGGCAAAAAGATGTTTTAATTGACATGTGTTTTTTTTTAATATTAGCATTATATTAATTTACTTTTGAATTAAAAAAATAACAATACCTGAATTTGTATGTTCCATTAGGTTCAAATTCTTCAGATTGAGAAACTATTGGTATCACCGTTGGTTGCTGCTTTTCAGGAGGTAGCTCAGCTGGCGCCGCGGTAACGTAAGATACGAGCCAAAGGCACAAAATGATGTTCTTGTAATACATTTTAATTTAATTCTTAGTACTTCCAAAAATCACTAATGAATGATACTCCAGACTTTACGAGCACCTATATGTAAGTCTCATCTATTTACACTATCCTCCCCCCGCCTTCCGGTGGAGCCTTAGCGTATGCTAAATACTTCAACCTTAGCGGTTGACTGAGGTGTTCTTTGGAAAATTGCACAATCGACGAGGTGTCAATAATGTGACATGAAGGGTGACGATCGAACGCGATTAAACTGATAAATACTTCAAGCAAGGCCTGAAACAAAATGTACGTAATGTTCTTTGGTTTTCAGTGATGCATTAAAAGAAAACACTCTGTGCGAAGGCTATATAAAAATATTATGCCAAAATATAATGTTATGTTTATTTTTGTATTTTGAATATATTTGGAAATTTGAGATATTTTTTGAGATCAGTAAAGTTTGTGTTTATTAAAATATTTATGATATTATAAAAGATTTGATGTTCATTTTATACATATATCTTGCATAGTTCTATTGGTTTTTTAATTAATAAACTGGGTTACGTGTGCAACTATGTCGCTTGGGGTCATTATTTGACATATGAACCTTAACCATAAAGTCATAGATTGTTTATAAAAAAGTTGAATTAAAAAAAATGTATGCATTTATCGATAGCTTAACATTATACCAAAATATTATTCACAGCTATAACAGAGTTTATATATATTTTAATGTTTTTATACTTGTTTGACTAGTGGTTTGACTGTCTACATAAATATTTTAGAGTAGAAGTAGCTATAATTGTATGCTGACACATCTTCATTACGATTTGAAACGTGTTACTGATACGTTGTAGTGTAACTTGTATATTACAAGTAATTATTAAAAATGTCAACTGTAAGTACTCTACTGTATTTAGTTTTTGTAAATCTAGTGACTAGTAGTGTTTTAGAAGATAACTTCAGTCATAAAATATTACCTTCTGAGAGTTATAGACACAATCACCCGCCGTCGTTCGAGCCATATGACTTTCCAGATGCCAATGTGTTTGAAATTAGGAAAAGTCGAAATGTAGAAATTAATGAAAATATTAAGAATGAACAACTTGGACTAGCTAAAACAATAACTAATTCTGATTCTGTTTTGGATTCTGAAATCTAATGTAGAACCTGCAAAGGTACGGTCTGGCAACAAGTCTCAAGTAAATAGTGCAAATAGCAATGTTAAAAGACGCAAGCTAAGGAGAAACCAAAATCCTTCAAATGCAGCAAATGATGTAGAGAAACAGACACTTCCTTATTTAGATGAAAAAAGATCCAGCGTTGCTATAGAACTAGTGAGCACATCTCCAAGTCCCAGAACAATCGTTCCAAAAACTTTCACAAAACGGCCTGTTCAATTTAATCCTGTTACTAAAAAAACATGGGAAAATACTCGTGTTCCTGTAGTAAAGATACTAGAAGAAACAAATTACGTATTTGCACACAATGGCAATTTTCATTACAGGTATATTAATTGCATTTAATTCTTTACTTGTGTTTATCCTTTTATTTTATATTTCGAGGCCAGTCGTGGCGCAGGGGCACAAGGTGTGGCTGTAAAATCGATTGATCGTGAGTTCGATCCCCACTCGAGGAAATGAAATATTTATTTAAATTTACATTTTCATTTCTTCGCTCTGGTGTAGAGGAAACGCTTGGCGTTGAGTTCCGCTACTCAACACGCAATATCTCCAGAATTCGGCAAAAAGTGGGTTAACCTATCCTGCTGTGCGCGGGATGCAGCGTGAAGCTGATAAAAAAATCATATGCGATTTATTTTTGTAGGGTATTATACATTTATTTTAGACAGTATTTCATATCATATTTAATTTTACAGTTTCGAAGGAGCTGACGGTACTAAAGTTTCCAGTGTAGGCGAACTGAAATCTTTCAACGATGACAGAGCTGGGGAAGCGGTCGCAGGAGAAGTACATTACAAGGTAATTATACGGTATTCCGTACTTTAATATCATAATAACGCAGCGTGGGCTGAATATGTCTGACTGTACGCAATCATCACAACAATCAAACAGAGAGCAGAGAGTTTAAGTTTATTTTTATTTAGAAATTAAAGCATTAATTTATTAATTACATTAAAGAACCGAGACTGCAATTAAATTTCATGTTTCAAATTGTCAGATACTAGTTTCGTTTAAAAAATATTTCAGATATTTACATAACAATGAATATAATAAATAACAATGCTAATTGAATTATGGAATGCTATAAATATCTATGAGATGTTTGGCCTTAAAGGTTAAAAGTAGTCACGTATGCCCTTGAACTATAAAATTTAATCCAGGTAATATTTACATGTCTCGTCTAGAATAATAATTTGTTTAGTTTTACAAAACAAAACAAAAATATATTATGATGTTCAAATTTTGTTAATCATACAAGTTGGTAATCATAATATCCTCATCGTTAATGGGTTTTTTATGTTAAAATTTGTATTTTTAAGTTAATCATATTAAAATATATACTTTAATTTATAACATATATGTTAATTTTAAATTCTTGTGAAAATTTTTATAGTATATATTATGAGCAAATAAATATCTTCTATCTATAACTGATTCTTTGTAACGACCTTTTACAAAAAAACAAAATGTCTTATAATATTAATATATTAAGGATTTGGACCCATTTACAGAAGTCAGTTCAATTCCATATTTGTAGCGTTTCATAAAGCACTAGGCATTTAATTAATTTTCCTACTAATAATAAGTACAAATAATAAATAATTAAAAATAAACACTATGTATTTTTCAGGATAACGAAGGTAACGATTTTAGTTTATCATATACTGCTGACGAGAACGGGTACAGACCATATGGTGCTCATCTGCCCACTCCACCTCCTATTCCTCCTGCAATCGCACGAGCACTAAAACACTTGGCTACAAAATCAACCCCTGAAAGTATAACCGAAGCTACGAACTACTATTACTAAGATTTTTTTAAAATTACAGTTGTAATATAATTTATAAGACTTTGTTTTTTGTTTTCTTTTATAATAATTCTATATAATATTGTTATGCTGAGATTAAATGATTGTTGAATAAATATTTTATAATAAAAAATATACGATAAAAAATTGTTTATAATTGTTATAATAGGTATATCTTTTGGAAGAGAAAAAAGTGAAATCATTTATTAATAAATTCTAAAAGTAATTAAAGATTAATTAATTTCAGAAGTATATTAATAATAACAAACTATATTCAGTAACATATAATATTTTGATGGATTTTTATCATCTAGAGGCAAATTAATTAAGTTCGTATGTACACGAGTATGTAAATTTGATCAACACTGCGCTTTTTCACAGTTAAGGTGTCAAAAATACTTGTTTGCTTATTTAATATGTTAGTGTTCAAATAAGCTTCAATTAAAAAAACATTAGGTAAATCAAACAAATTAAGTATGAATGAAATATACGTGTGTATTAGGTTAATATATATTTTTATTTCGATTTCATGCTGTATCCCGCATATAGCAGGGTAGGTAGAGGGAACTTAGCATTAAGACATTCCGTTCTCCACTTTCCGTCGAGTTTTCGAGGTATTGCGTGTTGAGTGGTGGAACTCAATGGTGCGCTTTTGCCTCATTAGGTTAATATTACTAAAATATTTTCGATCTTTGACAGCGACTTTTACATATCACCAACATTTGTACTTAAATAGGTGTAGTAACTAAATTTCAATAATTAAAAATCTGTAAATAGTGATACAAATATATAATTAACATTTTTTCCTAAACTGATAAAAACTAGGTATCTTGATTACTCAGTTTTTTTGACATCGTTGGAATTGTGGATACTTTTCGATAACATCCTTTTTAATTAATATAATCAATTACTATACGATGAACATTTCTTAGTCTTAATTATTGAATAATATTACCTACATAAACTACATTAAAAAAGGATGAAAATTAATTCTGTATATCAAAAATTTAAAATATATTATTTAGATCCATTGGAATATCTATAAAACTAGATAAATAAAAAACCACTCTGCAATTTTTTTGTCTGTATGTTAGTTTGTTTGCGAACTACGCAAAAACTACTGGACGAAAATTAATGAACTTTGATATAATGGAGCTATATTTTTTTAGATTTACCTACCTTAAAAGAAAAAATGGAACCTTTATAGGAATAGAACTCGCTCACATTGGTGTCCGTCAGACAATTTATCTCGAGATTGCGTGGAGAAAACAAGCTGAATTAAAATCAAACAATCAGGTCTACGATGCTGTGTGCTGTGCTCTATGCACAGAAAAAATCAAGCTTCGAAGTCAATACAATCAAAAGCTATAAAATGCATAATTTCGATGCATTTTGTATAAAATTCGCCGGGTGATTAAAACCTATAGGGTACTTCACTGTAGGTCCACAGTTATGAAATTTGGTATTATAATTATAATTTATAGGTATTTCACATAAACATATTACAAATTTATGATTATAGTTAATTTCTCGTAAGCCTACGGCACGACCAAGGTATTTTTTTAGAAAACCATTATTATTGTTTATTAATTTTTACTTAAGTAAATACTTGTCTTTATTACTCGATAAGTTTTATATGTCAAAATAATTAAAATAAAATAAAAATGTCTCGTTCGTCTACAACTTGATATCCGTTTAGTGTTCTCATCAATGACCTTGTGTCAGCGCTCACTTTAACAAACAGGTTACTCACGCATACTTACAATGCGAGAATCTTCTCATACGAATAGATTAGTCGGGCGTTTTATTCGATAACAGAATTTACGTGACAGTTTAACAAACGAAAAAATATACTTTTAGATGGAAGGGTACAATTTATTAGGTATGCTATTTAGGCTTATATCGTAAGTTCTCTTTCTGCAAAATTTCATAACTGTAGGTCCACTTGAAGTACCCTACAGGTTGTGATTTACAAAATGCAGCAAACACGATGAATCGTATGTTTTGATTGCTTTGACGTAAATTGGTTGATTTTTTTGAACTCTAAGATACACCTAAACATTTGATATTCATTTGAGCCCTGATACCTCCGTGCAACAGCGAGATGGACAGACGAACAACAAGGATTCCGTTTCTACCGTTTGAGGTACGAAACCTTAAATATGGGAGGAATAATGAGAATAAATATGAATAAAATCATGAAGTGTGTGACAAACACGCATATGATGTCATCTATATTTTGTAATTCACCTTAAACAATCAAATTGAATAGACCAAATCTCACAGAGTCTAGACAGAAGATCTAGTACTGAAACCTGTTATTTCACCGCTTTATCGACAAATGAATAAAACGTGCGTTTCTGCTGCCAGTGTGCACGAAGCTTAAATCGAAGCTCGTTTATTAAGGTCGTTTTTGCTTTCCACTTACACTTGCGTTGGAGATTCTTGGAACAATATACATGCATACACTTTCCTTATATTTAATAATTACATAATTATTACCGAAGGTGAATATAATTGTGTTCTTGTTACGTCGTTATTTGTAAATATAATGTGTGTTATTGTTTTTTTATATTTCAAATTTTATTATTAAATACACTTATTAAAAACGGTAAATTTAAATATTTATGCACTAAGTTCAAATTCGGCTCGTCAATTTGTAAACATAGCTATTAAGTAGTGTATAAATTTGCATTATATGATATGTAAACTTAGACACTTGTTTATAGGTAAAGTGTTACCTAGTGTGTCGAGTGTGTCGAGGTCAAACAAGAAGCTATCGTCACTTTGCTGGTAATTAATTTAATATCCTGGACAAGTTTTATTGATTTTCATCGGTCACAAATCTATCTTTAATTCTTGTGTCATACTAGGCATTGTTTTTGAGTTAAATTATAAGATTTGTCGGAAATGACCTCAACAATTAACACCTTTACGACATAAGTTTTGTCAACATGAATGCTAATAAAATGTTTACATCATATGCTTAAATTTATTCACCACCTTGTAATAAAAATCAAATAAATTACAATAAAACATACCATTTTCATCTGCAATGCATCTTTGGCACTGGAATTGCGTTTATTTAATAAACTAAATACAATAAACATTTTATTTTCATACGAATCTTAACTATCACAGTTCATGTATTGAGCATTATTTTTGTATATTTTTCTTTTCTTTGCTTTGAGTATAAGAAAATCAAGTACCATTTTGTTATATGCATTTTATAATTTATATACATGTTCCTAAAATATATTTGGTAGCAAATGTCCAAAGTGGTACAAGCGTAAGCCTTTGACAAAAAAGATTGGTCCGCATGAGGTCATTGAGGGGTCGGTGCTAGTGTCTCTTCAGTTTCTAGACGGTGGTGGCGGAGGCAGAGATGCGATGTAGTCCAACGCTTTCTGAATTGCTGGAGGAATAGGCGGAGGAGTTGGCAAATGAGCACCCTGAAAAAATAATAATTACTTATTTTTATAATTACACTAGGAAATTGTAAAAGTTTAATATTTTTAACAGTATATATATTTTTAAAAGTAGGATAAAACATTATGAACTTTCGCCTGCGCCTGCATGTTATTTTTAAGGTCGTAACATCCTACCTTGACATCATATTCGAATAAGGTACATCATATATCGGCACTCACACTGCAATCAATTTTAATATAACTTATGTATGTAAAAGATATATTGCTATTGCTAATTTTGAGCCTTTTTTTCTAATATATATTTTTTTTAGTTTCATTTTGTACGCCGTATATACCAGGATAGCGGGGAAAAACCGCCAAACTTCGAATGGCGGAACTTAATGCCATGCTTTGTTATTATGAGAGCGAGTAAAATGAAAAAATCATCCATCATCATCCCTCGACTCAACCTAGAACCGTCGCGTCACGTGGCTTTACTTTACTATTATTGTTGTATGAAAAATATGTATTCTAACGTATGTATGGTATGTTAATTATCGAGGAATTTGGTTTTCTATACATATTACAAGTATATACAAATTATAATACAAATTCTATTTTTTATATAAAAAAACTGTATAAAATTATTTTTTATTCACCTCAGGTCTGAAGCCATTCTCGTCATCAGCGGTATAACTTAAGTTGATAACAGTGCCATCTGGGGCCGTGTAACTAAACGCGCCTTGTGCGACTATTACATCATTGCTGTCAGGACTTGATGCCTTCTTCAGACTGCCAGTTTCATCCGCCTTAATGCCGTTTTCAGTTTCATAGCTAGAAAAGTCAAAAATAAAAAGTACACAATCAACAGGATATATAAGATATTTTTAACGTAGCTTTTTTTACTGATGAAATATTTAACAATAAGCTATTCAAGTTTAACCACCTTGTATGATGAACTATATAAAATAAATAATGTGTAAATATTTAAATAAATAGTGTGATTAAAAGATAGATAGACAAACTGATGCAGATGGTAGAGGAGGTCATTTCCATATATTTTTACTCCATATAGTATATCCCTTCATATTTCCGTTTCATATAAATTGGCCATTCAAAAAATTCAAGCTTCATTCAATTCAATTGTGGGTTCGATTCTTACTTGATTCTGGTAACGAGGCAAAGCGCGTGTTGAGATTCGCCTCTCAATGTCTTCAAAATTCGGCGGAAAGTGGGGAATGGAAGTGTCTTAATGGTCTTAATCTGTTTACCCTTCTATATGCAAGATACAGTGAGAAGCCGAAAAAAATGGAGAGAAGGATGAGGAGGAGGAGGAGGACCTACCTGTATACATAAGATCCATCAGCTTGTTGATCAAACTCTTGCTTAAGAATAGCTATGACTTTTTCTTGTGGCGCTGCTGCTGCGATAACTAGCACAGCAAGAAACAAAAGTAATCTCTGTAAAAAGTAAAAATATTTTTAAATTGAAGAATTAATTGGATCTATTTTTCCGGCGAGCAGAGTGGACAGTAAGAGTTTAGTGTTAAGAAACTTCGTTTCCCACTTTTCGCCCATCTTCGAGACATTGGGTCTTGGAGTACTCAACGTCGTGCTTTGTAATAATTATTAATTAAATAATTTAAATCATTCTTCCAAGTGGGGACTGAACCTATAACAAGCGTTTATAGTCAATCGATTATTTTTGCATTCCTAGAACTTTGTTATAGCAAAGTCGCACTTATCAACAATAATAATATGTAAAAAATATATATGGTATTCGGACAAAGATTTGTCTTTGTCCAGAGCTATCTTAAGGCTAACCTTGCCCTTATACACGTGTAAATTTGGGGCCCAGTTTGAAAAAAATACGCTGAAGTTGCTCAAAGGCATTATTTGGGGTCCTGGGTACGGTTGAAGCTTACTAAATAATAAACTCGATTCTTATCTAACTTTATATTGAAAGACTTACGATACTTTTACTTATTACATTTTGTCTTTATAATACTTATTCAAAATAATTTTAAAAAATAATTTATATAAGTACAGATTTTAAGAATTTTCAATATTTATTAATAAGTATAAGTCCAGCTATAACTATATAATTATAGTTTTCAAAACATCAAATATAATAAATAAAAATATATGTTTCTATTTAAATTTCGTTAAACCATAAATAAATATAATGTTTATACTTTAAATAACGCCTTACTTAGTTGCGAAACAAACACGGATTTGGTACTTTGCTAATATCTACTTTAAGGCGAATTAGTATCAAAAATGCGATAAAACGCCATCCATGTTTATTTTTTGTGTATTTCAAATTGGCTCTACCACATACATTGTTTCAGTAACTAAAATAACAAGCATTTTTATTTAAAATTTACTTTAAAGTACGCTAGGCTTTAAGGTAATACGCATTTTAGGCTTTAATACGTATTACTTTTATAAAAAGTGCTCATAAATTGTTTCTATTGCAATATAATTGTTTTTATTCATATAATGTAAAGTTATAAATTTCTTTTAAGATGATTCGATATTCTTGATAATTTTTCTGTTATAATATATATAATTAATTATTATACTTTATACATATAAACCTTCCTCTTAAATCACTCTGTATTTATGTGAAAACTGCATCTAAATCCGTTGCGTAGTTTAAAATCTTTCGAAAGCTAAGTGTACTTCGTATTTTACTAGAAAAGTAAGTACTACCTTGGTGATATGACTGGGTTAAGTGAATAACACATTGTTTAAACACTCTAAAATATAGAGACAGATCGACTACGACAATATAACAATAATAATAAAATAACAATAATAATTACAAAATATTAAATTAGAAATAGTTTAATGATACAAATAATAAGAAAAGTTAAGTAAGTAATTCTATATAATATATAATTGTAGTAATGTAATTTTACATTTGATATTATCATTCTTAATATTGCATGTATTATATTTTAATCAAAATATAGTCGTTTAATTTAAATATTCCACTCATAAATTATTATATAAACTAAAACGGTTCTAGAGCTATGTTTATTTATGATTACATAAATATACGAATGCAATTTTGTAAAATAGGTTCCCCTTATCTTCCCTGCTATATGCTGGATATAATGTGGATTTAAAATATTATTCGCCGTTTAAATAGATGTACCTGAAGATTTTTTAAAAATTTAACTTTTTAAATTATGATTTGTCTCAGGCTTCGAAGATGAATCTCATGAATGGGGATATAGTGATGCTACGTATATTAGAATAAATGTAATTAAATATACGATAAAATAGACCTTACAATTTTAGAAATAAAGCACAGTGTTATAACGTCGCGGAAACAAACAACTCTTTGAGGAAGGAAGAACCTTCAGTAAGTGAACATCAAGCTCTCTGTTTCCTCTATAAGGAGACCTATACGACAAAAATCAAAAGAGCATAAATCTTTAACTATAAATAAAAAAATGATACGTTCCAAATAAGGAATACGAGGAGATGACTCGAAAGAACTCTGGCGTGTTTTACTATGATTATTAATTACCAAGAATATTAAAATAACATTTTAATACAATCTTTACCTATTTGCGTTCATTGCTGAGATTTATTACCATGTCATTAAATCACTAGATGTTTTTAATAAGGCAATAATGAATTTATACAGGTACTGTATTTATGCAGATGTCTGCATAATGGCGAACGTTTTGTAAGAGTGTTGAGTTGTGGGAATATGACACAGAATTTAAGTGTTACCTCGAAAACACAATGTCCTACGTGATAAAACAAAAGGAATGCGACTAATTAAGCGCTCACACGCGACAGAGACGGACTCTCAAATTTTCGGCAACGAAATGGAACGTTATTTTAGATATATGCAACTCTGTAAAATGCTTTTTTTTTAATATATTTTAAAATTCTATTTCTTTAATATCACTTCTTATTGGCTTAAAAATTTTAGCTAATTTAATGTGGTAAGTATTTATTCTATTCTATTAAGTTAAGTAGGTAAAGTTTTGTGTTGAAAAACCAATAACGTGCGCTGTTCAAATTTAGATATTGTTACTTGTTTTATTATTTCGCTAAACAATATTCAAAACTTTGACCTAAAGCAGATTGTTTTTGTGTAAAGCATGAATGAATGAAAATATAAATATGATATACATAATGGTTATGTGAAGTATATGCACATATACATTTATATATATTAATTATCGCTGTTGATTGATGATTATATTATTAGACGTTAATTTGTCATGATGATTTATGTCATACACAACATAATATTCAAGCGACAAGAACGGCGAAATAAGCTTTCTAAATGGTTTCTCCTGAAAATAATTTCATCGACAACCAGGTTTCGTCATCGAAATGATGAAAAAATCAGTTTCCAAGGCTACCAGAAATAGCCTGCTAGATCCTACGATCATGGGCGTTGTGATTTTTTTATGAAGATTCGTGGAATCAAAATAAGTACGTGAACAACATAAACAATATGTCAATCAAAGGAAGAAATCCAAAGTGTTATCATTAGCATCCCACCAAATGATGATGATGCGTCATTGAAAACTTTATTGAACGCATTAATCATGGCCACGTTAGAGTTCCTTGGCCATTTGGGGGATATCATACGTAGTATATAAATGGGAGATGCTACTTAATATACATGTACGGTTTTAAATTCGCCGATTTCTCACAAAAGGTGAGTGATTTATAATTATGAAAATAATTCCTACACGTCAAATATCAAACTTATGATCCTGAAAGTTAGATATTTTTTTCTACAGTTGCCAAAAATCTCAAATTTAATTTTGCTTTTCCAAAATAAATTTCTGCGGTACTTTGCCACTTAGATTAAAATAGACAATGCGATTAGCAAAGGTTAGCTGGGATGTAATAAATGCAATGGTTGTTGCATAAGTTGCGACAAACCTCTCGCCTTGTTGCATTTGCCACATGTAAATGTAATAAAATATGTCAGTTTATTTTATATTTTTTTTCATTTTTAATTTTTAAATATTCTAAATTGCGAAATTCTTGAAAAAGTTCTGTACTATAATGCACTCTCAACGCTCAAGGATATAAAAATAAAATAATATTACAAGAGCAGATCGCAAGGACAATGATAATATAATTTTATAATTTTTTTGTGTTAGGTTAAGGCACATATGTTTTTCTTTCTCATTTTACGCAGTTTTATGTGAACCATTAAAGTTCATTCATTGTTAATTGTTATTGGCATAACTTGATACACAAATAACTATTAGCTCGAATATAAAAAAGTATAATATTATTTAATATTATTTAATAATATTATTTAATTTATATTATTTAATATTATACTTTTTTGTATTATTTTAAAAATCGTGTGAATTTTTTTTACACTTTTCATTAAAGTTATTATTTTTTTAAAAAAATTGTAATATATTTTCATTATCTTCCTTAAACAACCTAAAAATGCAAACTTTTCTTAATTATTAAGGTTTTAGGTAATAAAAAAATATAAAAGCTACTTACCATTTTCATCATGTTTCCAAATGAAGTACTAAGGATGTGCAAGATATCCTATGTGATGATTGCGGCGTATGCGCCGGATTGTACTTAGCCTCTAATATCTGTCCCTTTTATAGAGACGCAGGTTTGTCTAGCCATTGCATACAAGCAGGGGGAGTTTACATTGACTGCAAAAACACAGGGCCGTACTCAAAAAATATCAAATTTTATAGAATTGACCATTCTAGTCTTAATACTAAACCAGTTAATTCTTTTTTTAACAAATTAAATTAAATTAAATCAAATAAATATTACTAATTAATTACGTCTATATTTGTTCTAAAGAAAAGAGCTGTAACTCACACCTTCGTGATGGCGATGGGAATTTCGAAAAAATCTCCTTTAGTGCTCAAAACTAACTTAATTTATCAAAAGTGACTTAGGACAAGACTTATGAAAGAACCAAAATTTTTAGCAGCAACAGTTTTACCTATCGTTATCTCCTAGTCACTTAGCAACAGAAGAATTGTGAAGTGAAAAAGTTTCGTGTCGTCGAAGATAAGTCTATATTTGAGTTTATATACAATGCAATTTTTATACGAATTTTTATAAATTAAATCTTCATGCAACAGACAGTGTGTAATACGAAACACTATACCTAGTGTATCGTCTTTAAAGTTATTGCGTAAATTTTACTTGACAAATCAGAATAATATTTACTCATGAGAAGAGAATGGCGTTTTAAAATTTGATGAAACCCAATTTCAGTTTGAAAATTAAAAAGATAGCCCTTTTTGTAATATTTTCCTTAATAACCATCTATCTATTCCACGATACATAATTCTATATATTATAAGAATATTGATCATAATATAATGATATATTAAATATAATAGTGAAAATTTAAAAATATAATAGAATTAATAAAATATATTTTGTAAATAACAACAAACAAACAACAATTCTTAAAAAACATGAGATAATTTATTAATAACTATCAAAATGCTCGTAAAGCTATGTAGGTACACCAAAAGTAGTACACGCGTTTATGTCAAGTCCATTACTGTCCGCAATGAAGACGCCTCTGCATGCTGTTCGAATAATTTTTGTATTTTCTAACTTTAACGTAATTCTTTGATAAATTTACAAATCAATTTTAGACATTCTCTGCAAGAAAATACTTATTATTTGAAAATGTTTTTTTAAAATTCTCAAGCATTCTCTACATTCAACAGCAGATTTTAGTGTTATTGTCTTATTAATTTTCCATTGATATTTAGAAGAAGATTCTATATTATATTTCTTCTGTAACCCACCATTATAGTAAGTATCTATAGTGAAAACACAAAATGGATCTCACAACGTTTAATACGATAAAAATATATGTGTTTACAAGTGAAATAATAAATACATTTAATACTTATAATAATGTGTTTTTCATATACCTAAAATATAGCAAAGCTTGCTTTATATTTTTTTGTTTTATAGCACACTAGGCAAAGAGAATCGAGTTTTAAAATAACCCACAACAATCGCGCTTACAGAAAGTTACTGTGTCGTCGAATGCATGTTATTCAGTCAGATGCATGTTATCATTTCTGCACTTAGTTTCATCATATTTGGAGACCATAAAATTGGAAAACGTGATGCCTGCTTCTCCTCACCTTTGAAGAGGGACTGAGGGAGTCATCAATGCTACGGGTGTTGTACGAAAAATCTTTGGGCACCCTGAAAACGTTCATAACTCAAAATAGGCGCGCAGTAGGCGAACCTTACACTGAAGTCTCATATCAACATACGGGCTGCTAACTAGCTGGGTAGTCTTGGAGAAGTTTTAGTGAGTAGTTAGAGGTTCATTTCCGATGAATCCAAACGCAGAATGAATATCTTTCTCCGCAAGGCAATTTTATACTGCATACGGGTAATCTTTGTTGCTGCAGTGTTAATAAAAAATATATTGGTGGAGCGGTTTCGCTGGATTTTAGTGGGTAGTATCGGTATTCTTTGCGATCCCACAGTACCATCCTTGTACGGATGGTCTGCGTAAAAGCATTTCCCAGCGTGAAAAAAAAAAGTGTTAATAAAAAATGTAGCAGAATACTTTCAATAGCTGTCTACTCTATTACTTTTATCTTTACCTTGCCCAGAGTTTTAATTTGTCCTATAAATATTTGTAATAGTATTTCAAAAATACTAGTCGTAAGTACAAGTGGATCCACAGTACAACCACTAACAACAGTACGCGGTGCCTCAAATCTTAAAGAAATGACAGAATTATTTATAGAAACAGCATAATTTTTTATTTCTTTGTAATGTACAAAAGATAATAAAAAAAATAAACAAATAGTTGTTAATGCATCGAAGTGTTGTTTATGAGTCAAAAGTTTTGAAACACTAATAAATAAATACACAATAGAGTTTATGGACTTAAACATTGTTATTTGATGTGCTTACATAAATTAATTTATACATTTTGTTTTTAAGTTGAGTGCTTTTTAATATAAAATACACAAATGGACGTCTGCATCCTTTAAATATTTGAATTATAATAATGTGTGTATAATAATTCAATTTGGATTTACATATAATATTACGTGTATATTCTTTTAAGCGTCATCAAGATATCCATGGCCTAGTTGTGGTGTTTCTTATGTAATGGTGGTTAAAGAATCTTTATAATAAAGTCATATTTCATTGAATTACCTACCTCCTGATCTTTAGAAACCTATAAGAAGTAAAAAAAAATAAAATAAAATGTATTATATTTTTATTAAAGTTGTAAAAGTATTTTTCTACTTAGAAATATATTATTCAGCTTCACACTCAGGCAGAGGCAGAGGGAACCTCGTGTTAAGACACTCCGCTCACCATTTTCCGCTGAATTCTGGAGGCATTGGGTGTTCAGTGACGAAACTCAAAGCCACTCTTTGACCCGACACCAGATCGAAGAAATGAAAATATTAAATATTTCATTTTTTTTTCAATACATTTTTTTTTAATTTCGTCGAGTGAGAATTGAACCCACAAACTGTCGCGTGTACGTCACACATCAATGCCCACGTGTTCCACGATTGCCCTCTAAAAAGAAGAGCTATATAAGAAGGAATCATTATTATTGTACAACTAGGGACACTTAGATAGAACTTGGAAGCTAATCATTATCCTTGCCGCTTAATATAATCTCACGAGTACTTATATTTTGTAAATGTAATTGCAATAACGAGAATTGTAATTTGTTTTACTTCATTTCATACTAAAGTTTTGAGGCCGTCATGGCGCTTGGGGCACCAAGGTGCGTGTTGCGAGTTCGATTCTCACTCGACGAAACGAAATAATATTTATATTAATATTTTTATTTCTTCGCTCTGGCACCAAGGCTCTTTCTCTCTCTCTGGCACAAAATAAAAATTCGACCGGGAGGTGGGGAACGGAAAAGGAAAAACAATGTTTTAAATGTAGAACTCATAGCTATTATGAAACCTTTCTTTCTACAATATAAAAATGTTATTCTTCATAAGATAGTATTATTATTGTTACAACGAGCGGAAAAGCGAGCGAAGTCGAAAAAGCGAAGCACAGAGCGAAGTCTCCTTGTAGGTAAAGCCTAAAATTATAACTTTTAATACCGAGAGTCAGTTTAACTATTATACTACAATTATATTAAGGCCGACTAGCAAAGATTTTATCTAAATACTTTAACAGGCCGAAATTTAAACAATAAACCTATTATATGTATTGTTTTCGTGTAACAAAAGGTAATTGTACTAAAACATCTATGCGAATTCCTTTGCACAGGTTAATCTCATTCGTTACTTCTATGTGATTATTTTAAATATTTTAATTAGATTTCAACCGACTATTATTATTATAACCACGACTATGTACTTAGATGACTGTAATATAGGTACATTAAGCAGTTATAAATAACTGTATTTTATCAATACACATCCTCACGCTTCTCTTTCTCAACGTAAGGAAGGCGGAGAGAACCTAAGTTCGTTCTCGTGATAATAAATTGAGCCGTTCATATCTATCACGGACGGATATCCCAAATACGCAATAATCGATGAGCTGAACACGTTTAAAGGCAGCTTATTTATATAATTTTTAATATGTACTTGGATTTTTTCACTGTAACGATTGCAATATTATGACGATTCCATTATTTTTAATTTTAAAAAGATTTACATTAACATATATCTTTTTAAAATTATCAATTAGGATTACGATAATTTTGTGACCACTCAATGACTGCAACGCGTTTATAGGTTGTAGGTTCGATTCCCACTAGAGGAGATAACTTATTTAATATTTTTCTCGCTCAGGTTTTGAAACAAGGCAAACGCTGCGGTGTGTGAGTGGGAACATTAGGTTAGTGGCAACATTAGGTTTAGGCTGCCTACCCTACTACATCCGGGATACAGCGAGAAGCTAGAAAAAATAAAGACTTAAAGTATAACAAATATAAAAATATATAAATTGTTAAATAAATAAATAAATATATAAATAAATACTAAGAATCAGCCACAAGGTGATTTGAATTGAAAAAATCCTTGCTATGCTAATATCATATGTTAGTACGACTAGCCATAATATAATTCAGTTTACTCATCAATAAACACGACATAAAATCAAAGGGCATCAAGTATTTACAACAAAAAAGCACAACATAATTGTTGCTACGACTTAATGAGAAGGATGCGCATTGCACACAATCCATTCACCGCGTCAATCGATTAAAAAAACATAAATATCTAAGTAAGGAATTTGTATTTTACTATCAATTACGTATAGACGGACGTTTTTGTTTCATTCTCACATGAGAAGACAGTAAATATTTATTTCGACATATTTACACATCGTTTTTCAGTGCGCCACAGCTGTAACAGTTATTAGTTTTTTTTTATTAATAATAAAATTTTAGAATTCTCATAATTGGAATGCTGATTGTCTTACTTAAAAAATATAATTACGATATAAATTTTAAAAATTACAACAAAATTAAATAAATAAAGTCAGACATTTAATTCGTAAAACAATTACTAGTAATTGAAGTAAAAATCATAGACTTTTTAAAAATCTATAAGGTTTAATATAATAATAGTTTAACAGAACTTATGAATCATCTAATTATTAATAATATGATTTACATTAAAGCACAATTAAAAAGAACTAGTTTTTATATAGTACGTCTTAATGCTATTAACATTGTGATGAATCCTCCAAAGGTATATGTAAGATATTTAACAAAATGCTGACATTTCGACAACCATCTAACGATTACTAAGAGCGGCATGACCGCGTGGCATTAACATTACCTACATTTAACGTTAGAAAACATATACAGCCTCTTTACGCATCCACACGTCCTTTTAGTTTGTAAATATTAAATATTCAATTTATTTTAAGCACAAAAATAAACGATAAAATTATATTCGTACCAAATTCCAAAAGAATATTGCAGCTAGACTATACATATGTATATACTTGTATATTATATAGATTTAATTCTTGAATGTTGCGATAGTCAACAGGATAATTTGAAAATTATTAGCTTATTATCAAATTAGAATTTAAACACAAATTCCACACTTGTTGTTTGCTTATATACCAAATTATTCTCATATATGTATTTATGTAATTGTTAACTTAGCGCATTTTTTATGTCATGTTGTGTATGTAAAAATATTATACTTTTATATAAAAGGAATATAACGTCAAAGAGGTATTTAAAATGACATGAAGATGAATAAGAAAAAACCGATTAAGTACGAGGCGGTCTCGCTTATCGAGGCTTCCGTACCAATTCGGTCGAATGTACGTCTAGTTTGTGAGCATATGCACTCGTTTTGTACGAAATGAACTTTAAATATAAGTTAATAGTGTTTTTTTCCTATTAAATATTTATAAATTATCACTTTTCTGATTTTTTCCTTTATCTGTATTATAAGTCCTCATATCATTGTATTGTAAGTTCTCAATTCCACGGGAAGTACTTTATAGGTTTTGCGATTTTCATACAAAATGCACCAAACTCGACGCATAAATGCTCGTATCTTTTAATTGTGAAGCTTGATATTTCTGTGCTTCAAGAGACAACAGTCTTAAATATTTGATAAACATTTCAGTATGATATTTCCACGCGATCTCCAAGTAAATGATATTGACAGAACCCTAAAAAGGATATATTAACAATGTTCCATATAAAATTATTATTAGGTATACAGACCAACATAAAGCGTGATATAGAATTAATATTCATATATTTAAATATGTGGATATCTCATTAATTTTTATTTCTATTCTATGTCAATGCTCTGTTTGATGTAAAGAAAATAAAACTATGTAGCAATCGTTGCAATATTTATTGAAAACTAAATATATCATATTATAACATTGAGATTAAGAGTATGTATTAATTTTTTTTCTCTTCTTCTTCTTCGTGTCAATGAATGGAGAATTCATATCACATTTTGCCAGTATTTAGCCACGTCGACTGCGGCATCTGTTGCTTCCATCAGATCGTCATGTGAGCAGGTGAATGGACATTTCGGGCAGGAGAGTAAGTGTGCCATCGTTTGTGGATCGGCGCCACAGTCACAGGGTGACCCATCCCTCAGTTCGTACCCCCATCTCACGAGAAGCTCTTTGCATCGGCCAACCTGGCTCCGTAAACGATTAAGTGACTTCCATGTTGGCCACTGCAAGTTGTAACCTGCGGGTAGGCACTCTTTGGGGGGAACAAAGCCTGAAGGTGGCGAGTAGATTGTCTGCCATAACCGTATCCTATCCTATCCTTTTTTCTCTACATTTTATCGATTAAAATATACTTCGATTGGCCAACTAAATATCATCCAATATAACAAGCAATTAAATGCTAAATTGGTTATTAAATCTTAACAAGATGTTAAGCCAATCAAAATATTTATTAAATTATTAGTTACAGCTTCCTCAATTTAGAACCACAATATTTAAAAGTATGTGTCCAATAATTTTGTAGAAAATATTAAATATTTATATACACATCGCATCCATAGGATAGCACGTATTATTTAAATTAAATATGACTAATATAAAAAAAAATGGAACATTTATAGCTATCTCGAACCCATTTAGAGTTGTTGTAACCCGGATACCCAGAGAATGTCATACAAGAGCTATGTTTAATGTTGAATAAATAAAATATATCACTGTTCTGACGTTGCCGACATTATTTTTATTTTTACTCGATGAAAAAATTAAGATTTATTATGTTAATGAAATAAGAACCAATAACCTTATTAATTTCAGATTTATGACATTTTAAAAATAAAGTACTAAAGAAATAGGTAAATAATTTCTGTTTAGAGGACATAAAATGGCCTAAACCTCCTTTAATAGTAATGTGATATCTCCGGTGATTGATTATTTTATAATAATGACAATATAAATATTAAAAGGACTTTTTAAAGTAAATACTGTAAAGTACTATAAAATCTACACATATATAAAAAAAAATGTATGATTTTGAAATTAATGTTTTCTTTGACTCATATAACTACTTATGCCTTATAAAAACATTACTTTAAAAATAATCTTGTTCTTTTGTCACGGACGGATAGTCCGGTCTGTCTGTACGTATCTATAATTAACTTACTAG
This sequence comes from Heliconius melpomene melpomene, assembly GCA_000313835.2. Lineage (NCBI taxonomy): Eukaryota > Metazoa > Arthropoda > Insecta > Lepidoptera > Nymphalidae > Heliconius > Heliconius melpomene. The sequence continues at coordinate 61,552 of HE670039.1, forward strand.
ACGATTACAAGTTCACTTCATTAACAAAACATACCTCGTTTTACTTTGCACAAATTTCGCTTAAAAATAAAAATAGGATGAATATGATGAAATAATTTACAACTAGTGTTTATCTTTTTGAGAGAAGTCGTAAATATTTATTTTAATAGGTGAATAGCTTTGATTTTACATTAGATATAAACATATTAAATGTATGTCTGTGTGTATTGGATTAAATATAAAGTACCTATGTCTGTTAAATAATATTAACATGATAATTTATTATTAAAATCCAGCATATTTCAATTCCAAAATAATTAAACAAAAGTCCAATTTTATAATAAGCATTATCATTTTTTAAATAAAATATACGGTAAACCTTAACGCAGTACTTCTTAAAAGTCTTAAAATACTACGAGCGAAGTCAAGTTCGACAGTAGTATATAATAAAGTAACTAGGCAATTTAATGCTAAACAGTAAAAGAATGATTAATAACTTTTAAGATCGATAACAAGCTAAGCATAAGTTATATAAAATGATAGTACATTATAAAACGGTGTTATGAGGTATCTCAAAGGCTAAGGTTATTCCTATTCGTGATGAAGAGCGGTCTATATACATATTATACGTATTTTAATTCAAAATATGAGGCCGTCTTGGCGCAGCGGCACAAGCGTGTGACTGTGACGCGACGGTTGTGGGTTCGATCCCCACTCGAGGAGGTGAAATATTTATTTACGTTTATATTTCCATTTTTCGCTCTAGTGTCGAGGCAAAGCGCGACGTTGAGTTCTGCCACTCAACACGCAATGCCTCCAGAATTCGGCAGAAAGAACGGAGTGTTTTGACACTAGGCTCTGCTTACTGTGAAGCTGGAAAATAAACAATTAAATTACACAGCAGAATAATTAAACAGTAGGTTTCCAAGTCCAGTAGCTAAGCTATACAAATTTAACATAATGGTGAAAACATTATGACCATTTAAATATTCTTTGAAATTCATTATATTTTATTCCATTTAGATAAAATTACATTATGCAAATAAATATATTTTTAGAGCGGTAAAACGGAACAGTCCCTTTACCGAGCTGTGAAGCAGACGATCAAGGTTATTTATAACATTATTTATTTTGTACCATTTATTTTCCCGATAGAATGTCAGTCAATTTTATAATGTAGGCAAATCGCAAGCTATACCTACATTTTTTTTTTTTATGGAAAAAGGACAAAGGACGAAAGGAAACTAAACGAGTAAAAAAATATATATTTAAAATCAAATATCAGCTTCACAATATATCCCGCGCACAGCAGTGTAGGCAGACGGAACCTAGTGTTAAGAAACTCCGCTTCCCACTTTTCGCCGAATTTTACAAAACATTGCGTGTTTAGTGGTGGATCTCAACGCCGGATTTTTTGTTTCTGCAAAGTACACATATAAGATGTACCTACTGCTGCCTACTGCTAGAGGCCATCGTGGCCCGGAGGCAGAAGAGTGTGACTGTAACGCAACGATTGTGGGTTCGATCCTCACCTGAGGGAATGAATTATTATTTTCTAATATTTTCATTTCTTCGTTCTGGCACCAATGCAAAAGCCCGGCGTTGAGTTCTGCCACTCAACACGCAATGCCTTGAAATTTTCGGCGGAAGGAGGGGAACTCAGTGTCTTAACATTAAGTTGTCTCTGCGTACCCTGCCGTACGCGGGATATAGCGTGAGGCTGATAAAAAAAGTGATAAAAACTATAGTCATAATAATAATGACAACAATTACACAGAAGCGTAAAGTCACGCAGCATTTTAAATTTACATAATTTTGCATTTTTAAATGTTCTTATAAAACTAGTTTATGAGTTCAGAACTTATTACATAGTCGATGATGAGTATAAATATTTCCTTATACAAAAAGGACTTAACAAATAGATCGTTATCTTCTACTATTATATTGTGAAAACGTAGGAAATTTTTTTTTAAATATATTAATAGCTAGCGCCACGCTCGCATCTTCGCCCGCTTGAATTACATAATTATTAATTTAGTAATCTGCTTCATTTTCGTTTTGTAATAAAAATATAATTAAAAAAACAATATCTTTTTAATTTATAGTTATTTATCATTGTATAGGTAAACTTAAAAAAAATATGTATAGATTTCTAGTTGTGCATTTTAATATTTTTTGTAACGCAGCGCCTGCGATAAAAACAAACTAAAATTCCCGCTAAGCCTAGCTTACATGAAATTTTTGCTAGGCGTATGCTTTACTATCAATAATTATAATTTGCCATAAAGTTGTATTCGCGTTGCTAATTCAATTATCAATATGGATTTTTAACGAGTAATCAGCGAAGAGTTCGCGCAAACTATTGCGAAGAAGTATATCTATTAATTTTCGATTTTGTACGATTTATAAGGTCGACTTAGAGATAAATCTTTCAAGAACCAGTTTTATATTAAATTTCGGTGGGATTGCGTAATCATTGAATGTTGATGAGCATACAACAGCCGCGTGGGTTCAGCTGCCTCCCGCCTTGAACCACTGTGAGGCTTGTAAAAACCAAGGACACTACGTCGGACAATCGATCAGGTCCATCTCGCGTTGATTTAATATGAACAGACACGGTTGACTAACGCGTTACAACCATTACTACTACCTAAAGAAAATTTAAGAAATATTAAATGAAATTATGAATACGTAGTTATATAGGTACACTAGCGGCCCGCTCGCGGTTTCACCCGCGTGAACTGTTATTATTAATTTCCGTCTCCATGGCTACGTCCTAGTGACGTCTATGCAAAATTTGAGACTTCTAGCATTTGTAGTAACGAAGTTTCATACAAACTTTCGACCCCAAAAACAACCCCTTAGAAATCGAATATTGCAAATTCCCGTCTTAGTGATGATGTCATTCCCGATTTCGTGATGAGTGAGTGACCTTTCGATTTTATATATATAAAGATGACTATTTATTGTTAAAAATCCACCATTTTCCTAACATCGATGCCAGCTTGTGTAATTTTTATTAATTATTTTCTTTAATAATTTTTTTCGGTGTGGTAGTTATACATTTATATTTCTCTTGACTGGAAAGTACTAATTAATTAAGTTATGATTTAATCTAAATTTGAATAAACAAAAAATGTCTTATTAACATTTTTAGATTATTAATTTTCAAGGTTTTGCTTTTCATCATCACACGTATTATATATACAAGTAATAAGTTATGATAAATAATATTGATTAATGTTTTCTAGAAGAATGTTTTTCTCCGAATATTTCATTGTTTTTAATTACAAAAATTACTCACATTTTTACACGCGAAATTATTTTAGAGTTCCCTTTGGTTTTCATTTTGTTATCGCAATTCCCCGTAGTCTATTTACATATCGTACGAGTGGA
>HE670041.1:0-10654 GCA_000313835.2 Heliconius melpomene melpomene
AAATAAACATTACATTTCCTAGAGTGGGAATCGAACCCACACCCTTGACCCTGCGTTACGCCTGGTCGAGTATTTATATATTGATGGCAATTTTTTTATTTAAAACCGACTGCTGCTTTGAATACTTTGTTATAATAAATATATAATATGTACACATATCTCATCATAAAGAATCTCATATATGCCAGGAATGAAAAAAATGAAAGCTTTGCCAAATTTCATATAATATGTACTCGTATATAGGTGCGGCCATGAAAAGGTAATAATTTGGCAGACAATCACACTTAATTCCGCGTGTATTAATCAGTGAGGATGAAATTGTTATTTATAATAAATATTTAGCTTCACGCTCTATCCCGCACACAGCAGGGTAAGCAGAGTAAACTTCGCGTTAAGACACTCTGCTCCCCACTTTATACCGAATCCTGGAGGCCTGGAAATATAAACGTAAATAAATATTTCACTTCCTCGAGTCGGGATCGAACCCAAAACCGTCGCGTTACAGTCACACCTATGTGTCGCTGCTCCAAGACGGCCTCAACGGCTTCTTGATATTAAACTACGTAAAACCTGTTACCATAGCTAGTATATTTCACAAACTGACAAGACTGTGAATCAATAATTGTTTACACGTTGCCAAGCAACCATTACAAATCTCGCATGTCTTGTGCTAAACGTAATGGATTAAAATAATTTTTGATGAAACCTTAAACAGATCAATAAGGGAAGGTAATTCAAGTCGAACACGCGATATGGCCGACTCTAAGGTAAGCCTCCCCCTTTCTACTTAATTATTGTGACTAGAACGACATGCGACTCGGTTTACTTTATTACTTTAAGTTGTATACTTCCCTTTGACTACCCAGCGACTAGAAGCGTTCCTTCGGGAATGAATAACGTGTTTATTTTGCTAGGCTTTTTTTTTTATTTTAGCTGTTTATATTAATTTGTTATAAGACAATCTCAATTTTATTGTAAATATTTTTGTTATTTTTTAAAATTTAAATCTATATTCCCCGCATGTAGTAGAGTAGGCAGAGGGAACATAGTGTTAAGACACTCAGCTTCGCTTGGAATGGAATGGAATGGCTCCAAAATTGGGAAAAGTGGAATAGTGTGTAAATGGGAACGAAATGTCTTAACACTAGTTTCCCAGGTACTCCTTCCCTACCCTGCTATGTACGGTATACAGCGTAAACCTAAAAAAATATTTTCTCCATTGCTCTTTGGAAATGCTTAAGATATATATAAAACAATACTGAAGTTAAAAATAAATAAAAGGAAAGTACTGTATTTCACAATTCAACATACAAAATTGCGTGTTAAGGATGGAATTTTGCGAAAGTTTAAACAACTTTGAATTATATTTTATTATACATATAAACAAAATTAAATTATATTTAGACATAATGAAATTTCTGTTAATATGTATTAATTATTTATTGTATTAATTCAAGCAAACTGAAGATTCTAAAACTGAAAAGAAGAAAAAGCTTCAAAATACTGATGGTGACAACACTAGTATTTCGAATGGTTTGTAAATTACTATTTTGCACATACTTTTTTACATACTATTCCTATATTATGTATTAAAAATTGATTTACTTAATATTCTGTGGCCTGATATGAAAAATAAATTTAAGTAATTATTTAAATAAAATACTAACATATTTTAAATATAAAATTTCCCCTGGGTATAATTTAATTCCATAACCATCACGTGCAAGGCTTAATGATAGTAAGACACGCCTTACTGCAATACGATGTAGCTTCTCCCCAGTTCCAGTTAACTAGAGGCCAGTCGTGGCGTATGGGCACAAGGAGTGACTGTTAAACCTGGTTGTGGGTTTCCCCCACTTTTTCTTCAATCCATTTTATCGCTCTCGTTTCATTCCGCCACTCATCACGAAATGCCTTCAGGAAACTGGAGAACACAGTGTTTCAACACTGGTTTCCCTCTGCCTACCCTGCTGTGCGTGGGATACATTGTGAAGCAGAGAAAAAAAAATTAAAATAACATTTAACAAATCATTTTTCATTAATTTTATTATGAAAAAAATACAACAAAAACAACTTTCTATTACAAATAGCATGAATTTTGAAAACTTTCACAAGCTACAACGAGCGTATGAAAATATTCACATAGCTTTAAGCATATGTCCACAACTTAACAAATAAGAGAGCTTTTAAGGGGCGCACGTTCGATTTCCGATTCGTTCTTATTTTCATTCGAAACGATGTTATAAAGTTTTAAAATATGGGACGATAAAATTGAATTCGTATAACTTAAGTTCACACTTTCTTCGTCTGACATTTTCATTTCCCAGGTAAGTTAATATCGGTTCTATAGGTTATTCTCGTTCATATACAGGGTGTCCCAGGAGTCAACGATAAAACGAAACCAGGTGATAGACCAAGTCGTGACAGTCATGAGAAAAATATAAAAAAAAAATCTTTGTCATGTATTTTTCATATTATTTTGATTTTAAAAAATATCGGAAAAACCGACACCCTGTGATGGTTTTTCAAGTCCCAGGACTACAAATATTACTCTTTCTTCATTTTTTTTTCTGTAATGTAATCATGAGTAACCCTTCTGTGAATAACAGTTTAAGATTTAAACATACCTGCATCAGTTTTCAATAAAATGTGGTGTTTTTGCCAAACATTAAATTCAAAATATTTACTACACCCAACTTTAACCGACTGTACTATAAAAAAAATGTACTACACTCTTTTTGCAAGTTACTTTAAAAGTTCCCGCATTTAATCTGGATTCCGAAATGGTACGACACTTGCTGGATTACTTCTTTGTTGAAGAGAGAAAAATCGAAATACACGATAATCGGGATGACGTTCAGCTTTTTGGTATCTTTTCCGATACATTCTAGCTGCAGCATTTGCATTACATAACCATTCTCCATGAATGAAATGCATATTGGCAATGTATCAAAGACCGAGTATATGGCCTGCGAGAGCCCGGACTCGAGCACTGTCCTTATAATTCCTGGGCCAGCCCCTAAATCGGATAAGCGTTGCCTGGGCTAAGTGGCGGGAGGTCACTGGTGTGGTCTGTGATCGCAGGATACCGTCCTAACTCTTATCCGGCCATGGAGATCGTGATCGATGCCTCCAGACTCGTGCATGACGGATCCAAGGTACCTGAACTTTTCCAACTTAGGGGATGGCCCAGGACTTATAAGGATAGTGCTCGAGTCCGGGCTCTCGCAGGCCATATACTCGGTCTTTGACACATTGCCAATATGCATTTCATTCATGGAGAATGGTTATGTAACGCAAATGCTGCAGCTAGAATGTATCGGAAAAGATACCAAAAAGCTGAACGTTATCCCGATTATCGTGTATTTCGATTTTTCTCTCTTCAACAAAGAAGTAATCTAGCAAGTATCGTACCATTTCGGAATCCAGATTAAATGCGCCAACTTTTAAAGTAACTTGCAAAAAGAGTGTAGTACATTTTTTTTATAGTACAGTCGGTTAAAGTTGGGTGTAGTAAATATTTTGAATTTAATGTTTGGCAAAAACACCACATTTTATTGAAAACTGATGCAGGTATGCTTAAATCTTAAACTGTTATTCACAGAAAGGTTACTCATGATTACATTACAGAAAAAAAAATGAAGAAAGTGTAATATTTGTAGTCCTGGGACTTGAAAAACCATCACAGGGTGTCGGTTTTTCCGATATTTTTTAAAATCTAAATAATATGAAAAATACATGACAAACATTTTTTTTATATTTTTCTCATGACTGTCACGACTTGGTCTATCACCTGGTTTCGTTTTATCGTTGACTCCTGGGACACCCTGTATATAAGTAATTTCATCTATTGCATTTTTGAAGTAATATTAACTGAAAATGCAACGTTTGCTGGTTTGATTTCCACTTGAAGGAATAAATTGGTTTTGATTTCCTCGCTCTGGAGTCCACCACTCAATAAAAGTCTCGAATATTGGTCTGCAACATTAAAGTGAAGTGTTCTAACATTAGGTTTTCTCTGCCTAAACTAACCTAGCTATATGATGATGAGATAAATCAGGAAGATAAAAAAACTAAAGATGATGTTTGTAGGCATTAAAATAAAACTTGCCTTGCGCTTTTTGTTTATAATTTAAACTGATTTATGCAACAAGTAACAAAGAACAGGTGTTTGTGAAATACTTGTTTAAATTTTTGCTCGTAATCATGTCGGGAGTAGCAGGCTAACATGTTTCCATGGATCGTTTATCCTGAAAATCTATTTGCATCACAAATTAAATTCAATAAGGTTTAAAAATAATTTAAAGTGCATCATTAGTTGTTCTTTTGCTTTAGATCTAGAGTTAACTACATTGGAATGTGGTTTAATATTTCATTATGGCGGTCGTTATTGGTACAAATAATAAGTTAATATTTGCTCGTTTACTAAGATTTAATGTATCTGGTTTGCTTTTTCAAACGTTCTCGTAAGAACACGACGATTCAAAATATTTTTAATGACTTACCTTTAAGTTCTCCTTTGTAGTATAGTGAGACTACGTATATAACAGTAAACGTGATGGTTGTGAGCTCAATCCTTCCCTTCCTGGGGCTTCCCATTCAGGGATAATAATTTCTTTCTTTTTTCCGCTTTGGCCACCCAAATGCGCGGGGTTAAACTCCGTTACTCAATAACAATGACTCGAATTAGGGCGAAAAGTGCAGCATAAAGTCTCTCAGCAGGTTCCCTTAGGAAATGTTATATACAGGATAAAGCGTAAAAGGCTAATAGCCAAATAAGCTAAATGAAAAATCTTTAAAGCTTTCTAGGTGCTAAAAACAAATGGTGCAGGTATTTTCTATTAAATAATAACATATTTCATTGTAATAATAAAAAAAACGTTCTATATCCGATACAGGAAGTGAGGAAAATTTTAAAGAAGTCTCTTGCGGCCAAATAGGCAGGGGCGTAGCTACAGGAGCTTTAACCATAAATAGAGATGAATATTTGCAAGTCTACAGAGACATGATGTACGAACATCATCAATTGCAGATAAAAAACAATTTACTTCATCGTCGTCTTGCCGAATATTACAAGTAAGTAAGATATCGGTTACTAAAGTAAAACTTTTGCCAGGCCAGTCGTGGCGCAGGTTCGATTGCCACTCAAGGAAATAAAATATTTAGTATTTTAATTTTTTCGCTCTCCTATCATGGCAAAACGACAGGAAGTGGAAAGTGTTGAACGGAGGGTCCTAACATTAGGTTCCCATGTTAAATCTAAGTTGCTTAATGACGTTCCTTAAAATGTATTATATTATATAAGATAGCCGAGTTTCATATATAAAATAATTAGATAAATAAGTTTAATAACAACCCACCCCCACCCTTAGGTATAAAATGAGTTTACGCAGGCGTAATTCCACCGATAATACAATTATTTTCGCTTTGTCTGCCCTGGTAGCGGAACGGGAGCATTTATAGCTGTGCACGTATAACTGTACCTATTACAGTGCAGGTTCCGCCGAGGGTATACAAAAGCTATATGACAAAAGAGGAATGAGGGGAGCATGAATCCCCTAGAGTATTTCACTGAATACGCTAGTCGATTTCATAGTGTCATTTTTAAATTGCATTGTTAAAATCAGCTTCACGCTGTATAGCGCATACAGAAAGGTAAGCAGAGGGAACCTAGTGTTAAAACACTCTGTTGTCTATTTTCCACCAAATTTTTATTTTGAGGCATTGCGTCTTTAGTGGCGGAACTTAATGCCGAGCTTTTACCTTGTTGACAGTGGAGATTGAACCTACAACCGTCGCCCTACAGTTACACCATTGTATTTTGTCGATTTTCGTTAACCTTCAGATGATGAATATGAATAATTTAAAATTATATGAATATATATTATATCGACCATTTGTGATTTAAAATATGATTTCATCATATGCTGTACTATTTTTTTTTCTTCTTTCCTTTAATACATCCTATAAATATTTGTTACAGAAAGAGAAAACTCGACCACGTTCTAAAACCCTTAGAAAATGTACCACACTTAGAAGACAAATACCAACAAAAACTATTCACTTATCAAGAACTGAAAGAAAAGGAAGAAGTAGAAATGGCTGATGTGAATAACTTTATTTATCTATAGTTTTAAAATGATATCTAAGATTTGTTAATTTTTTCTTTTTGCTAGCTACACGAGGCATCCCGCACATAGCTGGGTAGGCAGAGGGAACCTGGGAACCAAGTGTTACAGCATACGCTTGTCCCTCTGCCACGCCTGGCCTTATTTACGATACGTATTTTTACTTATAATATATACTTCAATTGAAAAAAAATAACAACTCTATTTTAATAACATATTTAGTCTATTTTAGGGATATCCTAATAGACTTTTTGTAGTATATCCGTATAAATACTTTATTTTTAATCAAGTTAAGCAACTGCTTCTTTGGTTATAAGTTCATTTAATTAGATTCTATTACAAGAATCAATAAAAAAATATTTATTGTAAAAAAAAGGGAAACGGAAAGCCAGCTAATTGGCTTATAGCCAATTCATACCCCATAACTTTTAAGAATCTTTTGGATACAAACATCCAAGGATCTGGAGTCATCAGCGAAAAGTCTAGGATAATTTTAAATAACCGTAGGTTATTTCTAATGACTTTAAAATAAAATAATTTTGTAGAAGTAAAATGGCAAAATTAATAATGAAAGATTAATTTCACAGGTCAAATCGAAATTGAACGCTGTTCAAGTGCAATACATCGGCAAACTAGAACACGTGGAGAAAAGTTTCGATAGCCTCCAGACATATGAACGGACGACTGGCTCTGGACTTATTTACTCTAAAAAGGGGAAGCCAATTGCTGATAAGGTAATATTGATTAATGCTTCTCGTCGATAACGTTTACGTTTATATTTCCATTTCTTAGCTCTGGTGTCGAGGCAAAGCGCGGTGTTGAATTCTGCCACACAACACGCAATGCCTCCAGAATTGCGCAGAAAGTGCGGAACGGACGGAAACGGAGTGTCTTAACACTAGATTCCCTCTGCCTACCCTGCTGTGTGCGGGATACAGCGTGATATTGAAAATAAAAAAAAATAAGAGTGTAGTGTACAAATTCTAAGTATGAGCCATTTTTTTATTTAGGACAGAACGTCTGTACATACAATATTGATAACTAAAACGTCTTCAGTATCTTATTTAATATAAGTGAAATTTTATCATTTTATGTGTAAATTTAACTTATAAAACGTAAAAATATTACTAATAATATTGAAGCCAGTCGTAGTTGTGTGTTCGATTCTCACTCGAGGTAATTAAATATTTAAAATTCAGCGGGAAATGGAGAGTGGAAGTGTCTTAATGGAAACGTAATATCTTAACACTAAGTTCCCAGATGCCCTCTGCCTACCCTACTACTACTATATCTAAACTTAACTAATATAATGTAAAAATAGACTTTTATATACATTTTAAAGTGCCATAAGCCCCGATCACTTGTTTATGCGTTCAATTTCAGACTGTAGAACGATTCCTAACGCTGCAACAGCGCAAATGTGAACAATCATCGGCTCTCTGCCTCCGCTACATCCGCGCGAGGAATGCAGTGAATGAATTAGAAACTATTGTCCATAAATTGGAAATGATCGCTCCGGGCCTCAACGTGGCCCAGTTCGAACAACTTTATATTGACAAGCAAAATTACCTGTCGAAAATTGAAGGTATTTAAATGATTTTCGATGTTAAAGTAAATAATTGACAGAGAACTTTCTACATTTACCAAAGCTTCACGCTATATTCCGCATACAGCGGGGTAGACAGAGGGAACATAGTGCTAAGGCACTCCGTTCCACACTTTCATCGCGTGTTGAGTGGTGGAACTCAACGCCACGCTTGGCCTCGACACCAGAGCGAACAAATGAAAATATTAAACAAACATGATATATTAAATTTCAGTTTATATTGCCAAATTTAGCAAAAGTACTGAGTGTCGTGGGGTATGAAATTTAAAAAGTCAAAATTTTGAAAGTGCCAGAGAAAAACATATTTTTTTAAATTAAAATAACTATTTAAATTCTTTCTCTCCTTTTTTAACATAGAAAGAGAAGATGAATTAATAAAGAATCGTGTAAATTGCACTGAACACAACCAAATGCTCGCTCATATAAGAGAAAAAATGAATCACACGGATGAAGTCATTGATTTTACCGAATGTGATCTTGGAGATGCTGAAATTGAACTTTTAAGAGCCAGAGGAGACTTGGGTGAAGTTAAAGTAATTATATATTTACTATATATGCAAATTCTATAATATAAATAGATTTTGATTATATGAAAAAATCTTGTAAGTACATTTTGGGCAAAGTGGGTAAAAATTATGGATAAAAAAGCACAGTCGTAAGTGCCTACCGACACCTCTAGGCCCTAGAGTCTAGGGCATGAGGTAAAAACCAATAAAGAATTATCATAATCTCTTCATTATTGATTGAGTAAAAATGAATTGATAACGTCCTCTAGGTATTTTTCAACATACATAGTTAACAACATACAAGTAAGTTAACAACGTAACAACATACAAGTTAAAAATATTATGTTGTCACCGAATGAAGCGACGTTTGAAAATTGATAGTTTATCTACCTATACAGTACTTATTTAGGAAACCTATAAAAAAAATAACCTAGCGGGATTCGAAGTTGCGCCTCTTGGAAAACACCCGAAAACTTAGATTCAGAAAGAAGTTCATATTTGGCTACGTTCAAATTTTTATATATTTTCTAAATTAATATTTTTCTTTCCAAAGTGTGCAATAACATTTTGAAAATTGCAGAAATAAATAAATACAAATTTAATCGTGTAATTCTACTTACCTTAACACAGTTTTTATAATTTATTTTCTTTTATTAAAAGGGACGACGCGATAAACTACGTTGGTCTCTCGAAGCGGAAAGAATAAAGGCAGGTCTCCTCACCAGGAAGGATTTGTTGCGTGATTACCAAGACGCTACCGACCAGGTACGATGTCATGCTTAGAGCCTATTATCCCTGCATTGTCGTTTTCAAGTTTTTTGATTGATGTCGTTATTATACAGCTTTTATATGGCTTTTTGGGGCAACCCTTGATTGTAAAGACGATGGTAGTGGGTTCAATTCTTACCTTATTGGAAGGAAACTCGTGTGAATCTCTAATCTCTTTCCGAATAATTTAGAAACATATAGACGATATGTGTTTATATCTTGTTATTTTTAAAAAGTTAACCGCTTCCGATTTTTAATAATATTGAATAGTTTATACCCGAGTTGGAATCGAACCCACAGATTTTGGGCATGCTTGTTACAGTTGCATGCTTGTGCCCTTGCGCGACGACTTGTTCCGACTTTTTTATTGATTAAGATAAATAGAACCTACTATGTCTATTCTTTGTGTCAAAAAGATTAACCTACTCTGAATCTTTTTCAAATAGACTTACAGCTTTAATATATTGTTTTTTAAATATATAATTTATTAGGTATTACTTACATTCAGTAAGTACACTGCGATACAACTAAAAAAATCTATTTAATTTCAAATACAGGTCATTAAGCTAAGGCAAAAGAAAAAGCTTTATGAAGAAGAAATAGCTGAAATTACAAGGAAATTGAGACAAACTAGAAAATGTATGCAAGTTCACAACACCGCAAATGTAAATGCGAATGATAATGATGTTTATGTTGATATTGTATAACAATATATATTTTATTTTTTTTATTAAAAAAAATAACACTATCGCTAATTCATTTACAAAAATACATTGAGTGACTAAAATCATTGACACTTAGATATTAGAAGCCAGTTGTGGTACACGAGACAAGTTCAGGGTTCCATTCCTTCTTGAAGAAATAAATTATTTGATATTATCATCTATCGCTCTGGTAATGAAGCAAAAGCTCAACGTTGAAATCCTCCACTCAACACGTAATGCCCCCAAAATTTGGCGGAAAGTGGGTTCCTGAAGTGTCTTAACACTTGGTTCCAGGTTCCCTTTGCCCAGGCTTCTATGTGAGGTATACAGCGTGAACTAAAAAAAACATAGAAGATATAAAAGTTTGCTTATTACAACCCGTCTTATATATGTCAAACCGAACTGAACGGCAATAAAAACAAATATTTATTTGTAACAATTATAAACTACGTCTTATATTATCTAAATCAAAATAAACTACTCTTTAAATAAATTTAATCTCAATTTGTATCAGTTTACAGCACGTACGAAGGAGAGCACGTTCCTTCTCCTGTATTTATTTTATAGCAATTTTATTTATAGAGCAAATAGCTTACCTGTTAAGAACAGGATGCAATTAACATTTTCATCCACTAAAGTGGACCAGCTGAACATGTATTTCGAAGTAGTTCTTGTGGCATAAGGGTTGGTCCAGATGTTGAGATGGAAATATCTGTTGCTCTCATATAAGGCCAGTTAAATATATTTACGTATGAGCTCAAGCAGTAGTATTTTAAAAGGATTCTTTCTCGAAAATAAGTGAAGATTTATATAGAACACATAATACGTAAAATGTAAGGTTTAAAAAAATATGGCAATAAAATATAAGTTTTAATAATTTTATTTTAAGAAAATATTCAATCTCTGTTTGATACTGCTACTATGGTATTTCTATATGTTGTA
>HE670043.1:13168-27335 GCA_000313835.2 Heliconius melpomene melpomene
AGTAGGTTTTCTCCTGTCTATCCTGCTATATTCGGAATACAGGGTGAAGCCTAATAAAAATAACAAAGAGTATTGGGTTTTGTACAACCTATAATAAACATTCGGGATCGAATTTGAATGAGATCAAAGACTCGAGTTTGGGTGTAGTATCAGGTAACTCTGATAATGGGTTGTTGCAAAACAGTTTAGGTTATCCCTAATGTTTGTAAACATCCTGTAATGAAAAAAGTTTTTTTTGAATTAAATGTAATTATGTTTTAGATAATTTTGGTTTTAAAATATGTTTTTTTTATTAATATGTATAATAACATCCACAAATTCAACTCTGTGCGTTTTCAAGACCACATGTTTAAATATTTATAAATATCGACATTACCGCTATTGAAAACATGTACATAAATTAAATATTTTACAGATTGTCAATACCAAATATAATTATTTGTTTTAATCTTCCATGTCTTATTGATTGGAGATTTGAGCATATCCATTAGATATGAATCTCCATTTCGACCCATAATAATGAAAATGTGGTAATTCACATGCCAGGTTTTAGACAATTTACTGTGATATACCTACTGACATACACATTTTTATACCGTCATATGTATATTAATAATTCATCATAATATCAGCAATATTAGTCTTGAAAATTACGATTTGTCATTTGAACACGACACAAAAGCCCATCCCCATAGTTTCATTTGTTGTTCGTCATCTGCCTAAAACCGTAAATAGCAATAAGTAGCTCAAATTTACAACCGCAAATGACAATATCCCACTGAAATGCTACAACACCTAAATTACTGAAGCTTCAACAGCCCAATAATCAATTTATCGACTTTCCCATCAATCCACAGTGATTTTCTGGAATTTGTTGAATGCAGTGGATAGAACATTTGCGGATTAAAGGATGGCCGCAATATTGGCAGATTCGGAGGAACGGACGGACGGACGGGGTTTATGCCGAATGATCTGGACGAGAACCGAGTTTGGTTTAAGTGCTTTGTTGTTAAAGATAGATAGGTCTTAGGAATTTTCGCGATTTGGATTTTATTGTTCCTATATCAAAGATAATCGTGATTAAATATATCTATGTATTTATATTCTGTCTATTAACCGGAGGGATTAACGGAGACTAATTTCACTCCTCACCCATTTCAAGACTGTGTATGGTGAGTTTGGCAAACAAGTTGCGTGACGCAAGTGGTTAACTAAACTAATTTAATTAAAATTTTACATTATTTGTTTTGATTATTATTAACCCATCTCTAGAATTTACGTGATAGGTTTACAGAATCTATTGAAAGACCGCTTCTTCTCCTTCTTCTTCATTTTCTACCCAAATGCATTGTGGGTTTAATTTCGGCATCTAGTAGTTTGTCTAATAAGGACAAAAAAATATTATAAATATAAATAAGATTTGATGAGAACAATCTTGGTGTGTCATCAAGCAGTAATACTTTTATTATCAAGGCTGTAATGATATAATGATAAAACCCTAATTCTCTACTCTCCGAAGTATTATACTAATAATAACATTCCTTCCAGGCCCTACTACAAGCGCACGATGTTGTCGCTCGTGAGGTATACGGAGAGGAGTCCCTCAGGGCGTCGCCGCCGCCGGTCAACGGCAGAGCCCAGCCCACCGAGGACGAGGAGGACACTGAGCCAGAGTTCGAAAACGTGACCAGAGTACGCCTCGTACAGTTTCAGAAGAATACAGATGAACCTATGGTAAGGAGGCTTTTAAATTATTTTTATATATAGGTCATCTATAGTTACGTCTTGGATTGTGTACGTAATGTTTTTAAAAAGATTTTTTTGCAACGACCACTTGTCAGAGTGGTTACGACAGAACTTATAATAACTATAAATTATGCTTTCTTATTTTTTTTAAAAATAGGGTAGACAGAGGGTATCTGGGAACCTAGTGTTAAAACATTCTGCTCCCATTAAGACACTTCGGTTCCCCATTTTCCCCTGAATTCTGGAAGCATTTCGTGTTGAGTGACGGAACTTAACGCTTTTCTTAATTCTCAGCTTTATATAAAGAAATGAAACTTAGATTAGATTATACTCTATTGCACACAAATAATAAATAAAAACATGTATGCAGATATGTATAAGGCTGGCCTCATCGCTTCAAGCAATCTCTCTGAAACTTAATATCAAATTGCCTAAGCACCGTAGTGTTATGCTAACTTAATTCTAGACATAGCAAGTTAACACCAGATTCTCTATGCATACCTACTTTTGCTAAATAAACATTTTTCTTAATATAAAAATAAATTGTAAGAGATATACGAGTAGATTGTTCGAAGTCTTCGCTTGTATAATGAAATTTAATTTTAGTATAAAGTGATTTAAAAAGGAAAAACGTGTCCTACATTAAATCTTATAAAAATATTTAAAATGGGACAAGTGCTCGTTTTTCGTTTAATTAAAATTGCAATTTAACCGTACTATATTCACGTTAGAGTTGAAATTTCATCCGAGAAAAGAAAATCTTAGTATACATTTGCTTTAAAGATATCTTTGTATCTATTGAAATCTGTATAAGTAGTAAAATATAGGTGTTCAAAAGAATATTTAGAAAGAATATACTGGTGGTGTGTTTTTGTTATTCTTTATTGTTTCTTTATTAAACTTCAACAACAACAATCCAGGGCATAACACTGAAACTGGCGGACGACGGTCGCTGTATCGTGGCGCGCATCATGCACGGCGGCATGATACACCGCCAGGCCACCCTCCACGTCGGCGACGAGATCAAGGAGATCAACGGGACCCCCGTCGCCAACCAGTCTGTTGCGCAGCTTCAGAGGATGCTGGTATGGTGGGGTTGGGAGTTGTTGGGATTTTTTTGTAGTTTTCTGCAGTTGAATTTGATTATACAGGTGTAGCGTGAAGTTGATGTTAATTTTTTCCAAAAAAGATTTTTTGGTAGATTGTTCCTTTTCATGATATTTGTTGTTAGTAGTTACGATTTTGTTGTTTAATATCAGAAGGAATTTCGAGTCTATAGTCCGTTTGAAAGATGTACATATATCGTAATGTGTACGAATGCGAGTATATTGTACATGTTAAATGACTATCCAATACAATTGCCTTGTGGTTTTAACAATTACCTTTCCACTCTAAATAGGTATCCATAAATAAATCGCATATGATGATGTTACACAATTGATAATTGATAAAATGAAATTCAATAGTTCGTTAAATTTTCAATTACAACGTGCTTGCAGCGAGAGGCTCGCGGCTCAGTCACTTTCAAGATCGTGCCCTCGTACCGGTCAGCGCCGCCGCCGTGTGAGGTAATCAATTTCAAGTTTTAATCACATCCAAAATTAATTATTACTTAGAGTGCTCTTGGCAACCCCTAAAGCTGAGTGTTATAGGAATGCGCATTTTGCTAACATTATTTTAAAAATAAACAGTTTTAATACTAGTTATCAAACTTAACGTAGTTCCTGATTTTGTTTTGAAATAGATGTGTGGCACTAACGCGTGGTTACTAAAAGTAGATAAAAGAGTCGACAAGCGCACATAAATCACATATTGCTTGTCTATACATACATACATGTCATGGTCAACTGAATAAACTTTTTTGTTTTTTTTTCTAACTAGCTATTCCGGATAAAGCCTTCGCCCGTTCTAGTAAGTAGCGATTACCAGAGACGTTGCTACGTTATGCTATTTCATATTTGTATGTTTGTGTTTTTCGTTTTTGTTGTATTTTTCTTTCATGGATAGTGGACTCTCCCCGGGCATGGCTGCGCGACCCTACGTTCTACGTTTCTGTGCGCTTGTTGTTCTTATCATATCCTTTACATTATCATCTATAATCCATGATATCTTATCATTTACTAACGAAAAATCATAATTATCATTTAAATAAACCATTTTCACCAATGTCCTGGGTGTATTGATCATTTCGTATGTAAAACTATTAGATTTATGACGTTTCTAATCATCTCATACATATAATCGTATGTGTCTCTTGCAGCTATGTCATGAAACGAGAATGTTATATTTATAAGTTTTATGTTAATTTATTTAAGATACTACACTAAATACAAATACAGCTTGTATAAGCACAATTGAACGTATATGTTCATTAAACATTCGCTATTGTGTATAAAAGCATTATCATTATCATCAGATTTGTAAGAATTTTTCTATAAAAAAATGTAACAAAAGCCGCGTTTTCAGATATTTGTGAGAGCACAGTTCGACTACGATCCTTTGGAAGACGAATTGATACCGTGCGCTCAGGCGGGGATCGCTTTCAACACCGGCGATATACTACAAGTACGTTTTTATATCTACGAGTACTTTTTTACAATTGTATCCATTTAAATTTGTAATTTTATTTTTTCTCTATAGCATTGTTGAAGATTTTTTAGCAACGTGAAGTATTTACATTATTGTTGTAATGGTTTTGTTGTTTTTATGTGGTGTTTCAACACCTAAATAAAATGCTTTCGGATCAGATTCCATAGATATATGTGTTTTTTACGAATATATGATTACTTCTACTTAATTTATTGTATTAGAGTAAAAATAGGCAAATAACAAAATTATTATTGGGCATTGTAGAACTCGGCAAACGCGTAATAATTTTATAAGAATGTTGTTTAACAAACATTTCTAGATTATAAGCAAAGATGATTCCCACTGGTGGCAAGCTAGAAAGGATGCGTCGGGGGGCTCGGCAGGTCTCATACCGAGTCCTGAACTTCAGGAGTGGAGGGCCGCATGCGCTGCAGCCGAAAGATCTAACACCGATCAAGGTAATTTTATGAGTAGTTTGATGTGATATTTGTATTGAAAATGTGTATAATGAAGGCGTAAATTTGATCTTTATAGTTAACTCATAATTCTAAGTTACGTTTTATTGTTAGTAATTTATAGTTATAGATATTCTATTTATAAGAACTTACGCCTTTATTTTCATACGCGATGTGTGTTCTTGCTTAGGAGTTTTGGTGTTGCTTCGTGCCAGTTTTTTATGGCCAGACGGATTTGTGTACACTATTTGTTATTTTATAACAAACTATTTGATAATATTTTTGCGAAATTATGTAAATCAAATGCCAGAAATATCAAAATTGATCACTGTCTGGCCATTTTGATATTAGTATCTGTGTGGAAACCATTTCATCTTCAATGTATCATTGCTGAGAAATCTGAGTACAATAATTCATTGGCTAATATTGAAATTCATTATGAAATGGGGCAACGTTAAACAAAAGGAAAGCAAGCTGATGAATACATATTATACCTATTTTCTTAAGTGTTATAAAATATTTTATCAGCCTAAATAATTAATTGGCAATTAAATGATTGGCATAATCAAATTGTATTAGGAAGTAGAACTAAAGAATTAGCGACATTAATAATAACGTCAATTTCATAGCTGATTAATAGAAGCATCATATTGCCTTGTATTCAGTTTTCACGACAAGAGCCATTTAGATTTCCAATATTACCAAAGTGCTTCATCTGTTTTGGAATAATTTAGAATTTTGTGTATCAAAATGTTACTTCCATAAACACTGTAGGCGTCAAATTTATTATATTGGTGTTGTCTTAGGATATTAATTGGAATTGCGTTTCCTTTGGATAAGCTTGTAACATCATTCGTGCTTTCCAAAGTGGTTTTACGTTCTATGTTCAACTAGTTTTACATCGTCTATACTTTTAGTTCCTTTTTTTTGTTTCGGATTCTTTACGATCTCATGTTTTTGTCATTTTTATTTATAAAAATATTTACTATTAAATTAATTTAAATAAAACATTAACATTTCACATTTTCCTTTCAAACATTAACCATCAACGGACAAATCTACAGTTGGTATGTAATATTTTCTTTTTCATATTTTATCAGTTGACAAGCTCCCCGTGTTGAGTGATTTTAATTATGACGTCATCAGCCCTAACTTGCATGGTATTGATGTCAGTCCTATTGAAATCTGTGAATATCCTTATGTATCTCATATATCTTATACAGGGTGTTATAGAAGTTGATATAATATTATATTGCATAGAACTGTGATGACTGGTGTAGTAACAAAATTGTGGGAGTTTGTGTTTTCTATGAAAGATCGTAATTTTTTTTTCTTCTTTTGTCATTGGGAGGTGCTTAGTCAAATCTTATATTGTTAATGATTAAGTATATAATTATATATAATTTAATAATGTAGAAATAAATGTGTCATCTAAAAGTAAGCCTTTTGCCAAATCTGCTGAAGTCCTCGCTGTGAAATTATTATCTGTTCCACCAACCGATTTGACCGCTTGCCCGTGTGTCTAGTTGATTAATGGATTGAAGTTGACTAAAACCCATTTGGCTAAGTATTACCCAATTATCCCATAGTATGCATTCCATTGACTTGTTTGCATGAATGTATTGTAATGTTGTGCGGCTAGGAGCTGAAGGATGCGTGTCTCATACCGACGGATGTGAGAATACAGGTAAGAATTATAAGTAAAATATTTATTTAGAAAATCTATAAAAAAAATAACGTAGAGGAATTTAAAGACGCGTATCTAATCTAATAAGTTGTAACAAACGTATTTAAGTTTCGACGTAGCTAGATAAGAACGTATGGCTTAATGGTTAGAGTGCTTGGATGGTTTCCAATAGGCGCGAGTACAAATCTAGCTATATTCACATTTTTATACGTTTTTGAAATAAGTGTTTTTCTTTCCTACGTGTGGAATAATGCTTTAAAATTAAATTTAAGCTTAAGTTAAAAATATAAGAATACAGTAGGTAATTTGTGTAAAGGTAAAAATAATATGGCGTATATTATGAATGAAGTTCAAATTACATAATTACAATTGGAAATTTTATAACAGAATATTATTGTGGAAATTGAGAAGTAAAGATAATATCAGCATTAATTATTTATTATTTTAGTTAAATTTAATATGTCCATTATATTAAAATTTTACCTTTGAGAATAATTAAGAACTTATCTATTGTGATCTATGGCTTAGGTTTTAAAAAGTTAATGGCAGTTTATTTAGGAATATTATTTTTTTCTGTTTTAATTGAAATCGATATAATGTTTGTCAAGTTGCATTATTTAAAAAATAAACAATTAAAATGTCAGTGTATTTCACGTATCACATGAATTTTTAAATGTATATGAAAAATTCCTGTCTAGGGGACGTGTTGTCGATTCGCGATGCGTTTGGAATTTTGATATGAAATTTATTTTGTATTTAATACTTTTAAAGTACGTATGGCTTACACGTATAATGTTGAGAGTATATTTAGTTTATTTTTATTAAAATTGTTCTATAGTGACCAAACATTTTTGTATTATATTGTATTTTATTATTTAAAATTTCTTAAAAATAATTGATTGGTGTGTCAAATTTACTATATTTATGAGGGCGTCGTGGTGCATAAACGCTACGGTTGCCTGTTCGATCCCCACTCGAATAAATTAATTATTATTCGTGAATTTATTTATTTTAATTTCTTCGCTCTGGTAACAAGTCAAAGCGCGGCGTTGAGTTTCGCCACTCATAGCGTATTGTCTCACAAATTCGCCAGAAAGTTGGATTCAACGTTGTCTCTTCCTACCCAGTGCGACACAGCGTGAAGTTAAAAAAATATATTATAACTCACTTATGTACCTAAATGACTTTAAAATTTTCTGAATATTACCTAACTTTCGTATATAAAAACTATAATAAAAAAGTCGTTTTTTATAACATAGTAATTACGATATTTCCTACTATCATATTATAGTAGATATTTTGCGCCATTAAGATGATTAAATTAAATTACCGAGACTCGATGTCCTACTTAAATATAACTGAATCAGCTTAATTTGCATTTTTAACAATTATGCAAATGGTTATGAAAATTAGGGCAAGTTCTTCCGAATATAATTATGAAATGTCTATATTATAATGAGGCCAGTAGTAGGTACCACAGTGGCACAAGCGTGTGACTGTCAACGGGTCGTGGGTTCGATTACACCTGCAGGAAATTATATATTTAATATTTATTTCTTCGGTCTGGTAACGAGGTACAACGTACGTCTATTTCCGCCACTTTTTTTCATATTTAGGTATACCTAATAGGTATTAAATGACTTGCTAATATAATTTAAATTTAAGAATTTTGAATATGAAAGCATTTTGTGATTTATTTTCCTGTTATGATTATTTTGAAAGTACAGTCAGACTTTTAATTATTTATTCGCGGTATGTTATTTTTGTAGATAATAATATATATAATTTACTTGATATTCAATTTATTATAAGTAGAATGTTCCTTATAATATATTTTTATTGCGATTTTTAATTTTCTCCAAAAAATATTTTTTATTTTTAAATATATTTTGTCTATATTTAGTAATGAATTTTTCAACAATTATTATAATTATTTTAATTGACACGAGCATTTAATTTATTTGTTACAGTGAATTGTTCGATATTCGGACGCAAGAAGAAACAGTCGAAAGATAAATATTTGGCGAAACACAACGCCGTGTTTGATCAACTCGACGTTGTCACGTATGAAGAGGTCGTTAAACTACCATGTAAGTGATTTCTCACTCTCTAATATTATTGATATGAAATGAAGACAGCGTGATAAAATACTAGGCCGCTACGTAGAGTTAAAGGCGTAGCGTATGTCTGTTAACACGACGACATTTTGGGTTCGATTCCCACTCGGTGTATTGCATAATTTTTATTTACTAGTTTCACCACTCAACACATAATATCTTGAAAATTGATTGTTGCATGGGGACCGGAGTATCTCAACTCTAGATTCCTCTGTCAACCCTGCCCGCTATATGCGGGATACAGCGTGAAACAGTAAAAAAAATACTAAATCAATAACACTATATTTACAGCTTTCCAAAGGAAAACAATAGTGCTGCTCGGTGCGCACGGCGTTGGACGCCGTCACATTAAGAACACTTTGATTGCGCGTCATCCCGATAATTACGCTTATCCTATACCGCGTAAGTCATTTTTTTTAACATAAATTTAACTATTACCGTGCATAAAAGGAAAAACAAAGAGACAAATATTTTTAAAAATATTCTTTGAATATTTATTATATTTATAAAGGCTAATCGAAATATAGTTTTTCTCATAAATATTCCACGTATAGACAACGTGGCTATAATAAAACAATAACTTTAAGCCAGTGAAACCACGTGTATGATTTATATTTTATACATGAAGTACATTACGGTCCTTGAAGATAACACGTGAAAGCTTTTGTGTCAGTGATACAAAAATAAAAGAGTTGTTATTTTATTATAGTTAATTAAGCTATAGGTACCTACGTCAGAATTGACCCTAATATGTTTGTTATGTAAAACTTTCATTCGGTTGTGCTTTTAATATTAACAGAGCTTTGTTATGGAACATTCATTCTACATAATAATGCTTTGACCAGAAAGAGTGCTTTTCGCTTGTTCTAAAACTTTTAAATTATTTATAACAGAACAAAATTCAACGTATTAAAATTCCTGTTTCGTGTAATATATTTATTTATATATGAAGTTTTACTAAATTTTTACTTGTTGATATTGGAATATTGTTTAAAAAAAGACATTTAAATACGAACACATATGTGGTGAGTGAAAAGAATATAATTTTAAAACTAGCGGATTTATTTTATTCCACAATAATAATAGATTTTCTACGTTATTATTATAATAACATATTAATGTTATATTAATCGGTCTTAAACCTTTGTGGAGGTGAATTCCACCACTTAAAACGCAATGTTGAATTGAATGGAATTCTTTCTTAACTTGATTTTCTCTGCCGGTCCGGAATAATATTTTTTGTTATTTATAAATTCCATCAAATTAAAATCTAATACAATCAATCAGTTCCCGATCTAAACACTATATAATATTTAGATTTTTTATATGTAACTAACTACCTTTATACGCAAAAGTTTAGAATTTCTGACTTCATGGCAGCCACGACTCGTCAACCGTACAGTATATTACATTGACATCTTTTAATGTAATTTTAAACCTTTTACGAATCCAATACATTTTTTTTTTTAAATTTAAACTATTACTGCGTAAAATTAATATAAATATATGTGTATTCCAGATACAACAAGACCTCCGCGGGCGGACGAAGAGAACGGCAGACATTACTATTTCGTGACACACGACGAAATGATGGCCGACATAGCCGCCAACGAATACTTGGAATATGGTAAATTGAAAGTTTTATATTCTTTTATCGTTTTAGAGTTCCGTAGGTACCTAAAAAAACAGAGCCCTTTGTTGTACATCTGTCTCGTCTGTCAAGACCATTAATCTCGAGATTGCGTGAAGATTAATATCAAATGTTGAGGTTTATGGTCCTCGGATCACAGAAAAAATTAAACTTCTAAGTCAATGCATTCAAAAGATAAGAGCACTTAAGCATCGTTTTTGTTACGTTTTGTAATAAATTCGCCGAGTAATCAAAACCTATAGGATACTTACAATTGCCCTTACAGCTAAAAAAAATGATATTAAGTCTGAATTTACCGTACTAATGAAGGAAATCACATTACAGAGATTATTAAAAACACATTGGTTTCTTTCACACAAATTGAGTGTACAAACTGAAGTTTGTCAACTATTATAAATTGTATTTCCCTTTGACTTATTACCCTGAAAATGATACGGAACCCTTGGTGAAGGAAAACAATTATTGTTCTTTCCTATATGTGGAATAACATGTCATGAATGTTAAAAATATTTAATATATATTATTATACCAAACGATAATTATTTGTGATACCAAATGATAGTTTTTAAAAAGTTAATTGAAAATTTGGGTACAAGAAATTTCTAAAAATCTTCCTTATAGAGATGATAAATAAGTGTATAAAAATTTCGACGTGGCTCGATGAGAACGTATGGCTTAGTAGGCAGAACGTTTGAACAGTTTCCGAGAGGCGGGACTTGGAATCTCGCTGCTTTGAATGTTTTATACATGTTCTAAATAAGTATTATAAGACCACGATTATATAAAATTAAGTTATTTCAGGCACACACGAGGACGCGATGTATGGAACGAAATTGGAAACAATACGTCGCATTCACGCTGAACGTCGCATCGCCATCCTGGACGTGGAGCCCCAGGCCTTGAAGATACTTCGTACTGCGGAGTTTGCACCTTACGTCGTGTTCGTGGCTGCGCCGTCTCTTAACAATGTTGCTGATGTGAGTTGGTCTTTTTTTCTTACAGTTATTTATTCGATTCGATTTTTTATCAAGAAAATGTTTTTTTTTAGTGTTGGAACTAAACGTTGTGCTTTATTTTCTTATCAGAATGAGAACTGTCGTGTTTACAGTCAGACGTTGTCCCACTGCTTCGCGGCGGCCCTGTCTGCCTTTTAGCAATTACAATGTTTTATCTAATAATAACAATCTTTTTTTAGTCGTGGCGCAGGGGCACACAGTGTTAGTGTAAACGCAATAGGTTGTGGGTTCGATTCCCACTCGGAGAAATAAAATATTTACTTAAATTCAAATTTCCATTTCTTCGCTCTGGTGTTGAGGCAAAGCGCGACATTGAGTTCTACCATTCAATACACAATGCCTCCAGAATTCGACAAAAAGTTGAAAACGCCATGTCTTACCACTAGGTTCCCTCTGCCTTCCCTGTTGTGTGCGGGATACATTTAATTACTTATTTATTTTTATCTTCCCCCCCCCAGTATGATGGCTCCCTAGAGGTCCTAGCTCGCGAGTCGGAGCAGCTGCGGCGCACGTACGGGCACTACTTCGACATGTCCATCGTCAACAACGACATCGACGACACGCTGGCGCAGCTGGAAGCTGCCCTCGCGCGCATGCGCTCCGCACCGCAGTGGGTGCCCGTGTCGTGGGTCTACTGAGGGCTAAGTGTTTACGACACTTCGCTAGAGTTGTCATTTTGATTTTGACAGTTGATAAGTGTCAGTTTTTTTAACGTTTTTGACAGTTGAGTTTACATTTTGGCAGTTGACAAGTGTGTGATGTTTAATAATTGAGTTGAAACAACTCTATTGTCAAAAAGATCACTTTTTTAATGTTTTGGCAGTTGAGTTTTATATTTCGACAATGATAGTTTCTGCGACTTTAGTTTTTTTTTTTATTTTGACAATTGACAAGCGTGTTTTTTGGGATTGTGTTATTTTTTTTTAAATTGTCATCAGTGTTAAACTTAAACACGCTTGGAACGCCTTAGAATAGAAACAATACAAATTTGGATTTTAATAGTTGACAGTTTGATAGGTGTTGTGCTATTTGAAAGTAAAATAATTTTGGTATTACTTTTAATTTGTTTTAAATTTTGACGAATGTTTTAAGTGATTTGATAGGTTTGGTAGGTAGTGGATAGGTTTTGTGTTTTTTTCTTATATTTGACTAGCGGACGCGCGCAGCTTCGCTTGCTTATTGCTTAGGGGTGAATTCTAATAAACTTTGAAACACGTGTTCAATAAAATATTTTTAAGAGTCTCAATTTCAAATTTTATAAAAATCAGTGGCGATTTAAAGATTTTTCTATATAAACTTTCAACCCCTTATTTACACCCCTAGGGGATGAATTAAAATAAACCACGAAACTTATGTTCAATGAAATAATTTTAAGAGTCTAAATTTCAAATTTTATAAAAATCGGTGGCGATTTAAAGATTTTTCCATACAAACTTTCAACCCCTTATTTGCACCCTTAGGGGGAGAATTCTAGAAATGATGAAACACGTGTTCAATTAAATACTTTTAAAAATCTAAATTTCAAATTTTAGAAAAATCAGTGCCAATTTAAAATTTTTTCCATACAAACTTTGAACCCCTATTTCACCCCTTTAGGGTTGTAAATTTTTCAAAATCCCTTCTTAGTGGATGTCCAGATTACGAAAGTAAACTTTTGTCCAAATTTAACGTTTCTACGCACAGCGGTTACGGCTGTGCGTGCGTCTTACCTCAGTCAGTGAGGACAAGTCCTTTTATATATATAGATAATTTTGATTGATTGATTGAGATTTTGTGTTCGGGTGGTTGAAATTATTATAATTTCGTTTTTTTAATTCTACTAAAGTTTTAGTAATTTGTTAGAGTAATAGTTTATCATTTAACGATGATTTTTTTTACAATATAATAAATAAACGTTATATTCTTGTTGTTAAAAATAATAATTTGCACTGTCAACTGTCACTATTAGGTACATACAACATTATTTGTATTTACGGTACAACGTTTGGTTGTTTTTATTTATGAATTAATTGTGTTATTAATTATTGTTTCTCATAATTGATATGAATTCAAAAATTGTGTCCATTTTAGATTTTAGTTTTTATCACCGTTATACCGTTATACAAATACATCAACACTTATAAAGTACAATTGAATTGTAATATTTTGTGCCATAATTGTTTCAGTTATAATTATAATATGTCATAAAAAAGGAAATATAACATAACAACTTTAAAAAATATATATTAAATTTCTGACTTTGACCTTCAAAGATGAGTATACAACGACGACAAAAGTTAGAACTGTCGATTGGAGAAATTTATCCTTTTTTACATAATGGTAATAACATTATAACTTAATCACTAGATATATATTTAAACTAGACATATCCTGGTATTGACGTTTTTGTATGGATAAGTCCATAGTAGTCGTTTGTCAATTTCAGCCGCGGTGGTGCAGTGGGGAATTGTCTGACTATAAACCCGACGGTTGTAGGTTCGATTCTCATTTAAGGGGATGAATCATTGACAATTTCGTCGCTAAATTGTCGCATTGTCTAAAAATTGGACGCACCCACGGAACGAAATGTCTTAATTTCGTCTGCCTTCTAAATGCGAGATATAGGGTGAAGCTAAAAAAAATTAGTGAACTGGGTATGTCAGTTTAAATGTTGTTTTAAGAATTTATTAGTTAAAATAATTTCGTCAAAAGACATTAAAATTTGTTACTTAATTAAAAGTATTAATTTAGTGTTTTGTGATATCTAATATTTGCGTGTTATTATTTTATTGTTTATCGTGTTATAGTTTTTTTTAATAAATAAATATACGAAGTCGAATTTGGTACGATGACGCTCAAAAAACATTTAGTGCCAATTTTTGACTTGACGACATCTTTATTGGGACTTTTAGAATTGTGTACATAAT
>HE670047.1:0-13573 GCA_000313835.2 Heliconius melpomene melpomene
ATGAGGTGTAGTGCTTAAAACACGATTTTATATAATTTTCTCTTCATTCTTCTCTTCTTTTTATATATTTTTTTAATTTTTATCGTCTCTTGTAATTGTTCCTTGCTCCTTTAACAGTTAAGAGAAGTCTAGTGGCTGTGTACTAACTTAGTAGTTGAGTGTAAAGAAAATAAGACGAACCTAAGGAAATACGTAAGTGGATCCTTTTAGGATTGTGGTTTTTTCCTATCCTGGCTTTTAGTTGGACTATTAATTATTGTAAGTGCAGACACGTTTTGTTAACAAAATAAATAACAATAACATATTATATTAAAAGAAGTAAATAACTCGTTGGTTCAAAATACATATTTTTTTGGAAAAAATATATAAACTAAAAGTAATGACAGATTTTTTTTTTAGTATGCATATAGGCAAATTTAGATTTCGTAAAGAACTAAAATAGAAAACTAACGTCACGACTTGGTCTATCCGTCCGATTTCGGATTATTGTTGATTTTTGGGACACCCTGTATATATACACACATACTACTTACATGTCCCTTATAACATCCCCTTTTTTCGTCGGGGATTAAAAAGAAAAAAGTATATAATATATTTTTGCTGACGCTACAAGCCTTAGAGTGTTTACATGGTAACAAATTGAATTGCCAGATGATAGCCGGCTTACCTTGACGGTGTCTAAAATGAAGTCGAAAGAAGCGAATTGTTTGCGTTCTCTCACTAATATAAATTATGTAGGGCTCGCCAGTTTCTCGCAAAATATTTAAAACCTCTACAATTTTTCTTATGAGACCAAGTGTAAACAAATTTTCAATTTATTCTTTTATATTACAAAAATTGGAACGTTAAATTCTTGAACTAGCGACTCGCTCGCGGCTTCGCCCGCTTGATCTGCATAATTATTTGTCCACTAATCTGAATTGTGTGGAAATGCTGTGTGTGGGAGGCGTAAAGCTAAAAAAACACAACATTGTGATTATTTGCTTTAAATGTGATAAATATTTCTCGGTAATTTTCAAAGTACTTTCGTCTGAAAGTTTGTTTATTTTGAATTTAATTAGTTTGATTGTATAGTATGAAATATTAAACATTTAAAATTGAATAAATATAATATAATTGATTTATATTTAAAAACAAAAACAAGGCACTAGGTCCCACCGAGACTCGAACTCGGATCGCTGGATTCAGAGTCCAGAGTGCTAACCATTACACCATGGAACCGGTGCCCGGTGCCAGCTACCATCTAAAGTAGAAGCCTTGTCGTATTCTTTCAATTTTATATAAAAAAGTAATTTTTTATTAACTTTTTTAGTATCACTAAATAATATGTACATAGGACATGTCCTAAAAACATACATTTCTCATCTTTACGCGGTATCCCCTATGTAACAGCATATGTATAGAGACTCTTCGCTCCCCACTTCCCGCTGAATTCTGAAGGCATTGTATGACCAATGGCGAAACTCAACGCCGCGCTAGCCCCGACACCAGAGCGAACAAATTCAAATATTAAATAATACATTTCCCCGAGTGTAGATTGAACCCACATCCTCACGTGTTTATTTATGCACCTGCACCACACCTGGCTTCACAATAAAAGAAAAATACTCATATATCGACCTCAAAAACCATTTTCTAAAACACCTCGCTTCAACAGTAGCAGTACTCGTAGTGTTGCGAAATGAACCTCACTTACTTGAGTGTCGTTCATTTAGCTCGCAATCGTTTTATCGTGTTTCCCGAAGCGAGAACAATACGGCTACGGCTCGTAATCTACTCATTTTTGTATTCATTTTGCTCCTTAATTAAAATCTTTGAACTCTTTGAACTAAAAATTTACTTTCACAAAATTAAATAACCTTTATTTAATTATTTTTTTATTTTTGTTTTTGATTTTAGAAAATAATTGTTAGTCACTGTGGTATAGATGAAAGTCATTGTCAAGTTAAATTGGTTTTTCTTTTATTATTTTGATATGTAATGAATTTGTCTTACGAGAGTGAGAAAGAGAAAATAAACGAATTAATTCCTCGATTCCTATTATTTCAATACTTAAAAAGGTTGAAAAAATATCTTATTTTAAATAAATTATACCTTGGCAATAAATTTCAATCTGTATCCCGTATATAGTAGGGGAGGCAGAGGGAACCTAGCGTGAACGCACTCCGTTTCTATATAACGTCCAATTTTCTACATTGTGAATGCCAGAACTTAACGTCTAGGTTTGTCTTCTGACTCTATAGTAAAAATTCTGATAAGTAAGTTCATTCTCCCAAATTGCAATTAAATATATGTATTTCTAAATAATAAAAAACGCGTTAAAATTGTAATACTATACATCAAGTAAAATTTATTTATATTAACATTATACGTCTCTACAAAGACATTTCAGATAATTTAGTACAAAAGTGTTCTTTCAAGGGTCTCACGAAACTGATCCCGGCTCTACAAATATTTGGTCGTTAGTCTTTGAAATGTTTCAATTAATAGTTTTTGGGCTGAATAAATTTTGCCAAAAGTAAAATAGAGGACGTAGGGGCGCAGCGGCAACGGTCTGACTGTAAGTGCGACGGTTGTTGATTTGATTCTCATTCCGGAATATTCACTTCTTTTATTACTTCTTTCTAGTGTCAAACCAAAGCTTTTCATTAAGTTACGCTACTCTGTACGTAATGTCTAAAAAATTTGGGTGTTGTGTGGAGGACGGAGTGTCTTTACTCTTATCTTATTAATTTCTAGTTTAGAATAGTTGATATCATATTGCTATTCTATAATATTACAGGCATATTTGTAATATTTTTAGTCTATTTTACGAAGAGTTATTGATATTTAAAATATATGTATAAAAATAAAAAAAAATAAAAAAGCCTTTTATTCCTCGCATCTTTAGTTAGTAGTTACATTTCATAAAATAAAAAATACAAGTTTTAAGTTTAGTGTTAGTATTATAGTTAGTAAATATATTGTTAGTTTTTATTATTTTCTTTTTTATACATTTATTATACATAACCGTTTCTTTATTTATCTATTTATTACTATTTTTCCATTATCGTTGTTATTATTATTTACTTAACTTTATTAATTTACTTATTGATTTTTTGTTTATTTATGTGTATATTTTATTTTTGTATGTATATATGATTTAATTCGATGTAAATGTATGTAATGTGCAAGAACCCCTGTGCAGGTGAAGGCCTCCTCCAAAGATGTCCAGTTTTCCGTTGACTGAGCTTTTTGTGTCCAGTTCGTTATTATTTATACTTATTATTGGGATTTACTTTGTTATGTTTTATTTTTAATAACTTTGGAGGGTTTTGGTCTCGATCTTCCACGGTGACCGGCCGGATTGGAAGAATTAATTTGTTAATTGTTATTTTTTGTGTTTTTTTTTCTGTTTTTTCTATGTGGGAGGGGAGTGTTAATGCAAGTGTTACAAGACATTGTTAGTATTTTCAAGCTTCTTTGAGGAATAGTTTGAGTTTTTTCCACCGAGGAAGTTCAATAGACCCTGCTTTACTGCCCCCTGGCTGTAAAGCAGGGTCGATCTGGCTGTAAAGAAGGCTGGACGATCTATTTAAGTTACTTCTAGTCTTGTTCTTTTTATTTACCTGTGTATTTGGTTCATTATTGTGGCCACTTTCTGGTGAACTGGAGAGCATTCTCTTGGTTTTGGTTTGGGAATTAGGGTTTTTGTTAAGAATCTTTAATTTATCATAGACAATGATCACTGAGTTTCCTTTTTCTTTTTCAATCTTCACTTGCTCTTGTAATTCTTTCCGTTTCTTTAAGATATGCTCTGGGTAATCTTCTTTTATATAGTATGTAGTATTTTTAAGTTCTTTTTTCTGTTTTAGTATATTTATTTTAATCCCCAGTGTTAACAGTGCTATTTTTATTGGTCTAGGTCTATCTCCTTTTTTGCCTATCCTTCTAGCTTCCTGTATGTCCCTCTGATCAACTTTTATGTTTAAGTACTTATTAATAAAACTAGTTAAGGTGTTTTCCAAGTTTGAGTATGATGATTCAGTTTCTTCCAGACCGAATAAAATTATATTTCTCTGTCTAGATTGTTTTTCCAAGAAATATAACCTCTTTTCTCGACTATCCAGCTTAACTTTGAGGTTTTCGTACTTTTCTTCCCAGCATTTAAATTTCTCGTCTAGTATACTATCAATATTTTGTGTAATTTGCTCTGTTACTTTTTCTCCGTTTTTTAAAATCATTGTTTTCTGTTCGTCTAGTTCATTCTGAATTTTCCGTAAAGCACTTAAGACTTCTTCCATGTTTATTTTTTATTCTTCTTTTCTTCTTCTTAATTTGAGAATTGAGAGTAATAAAATATCATATAATGTATTAATGTGTTGTCTTCTGTCTAATAGCGACCTCTTGTGGCTCGATTTCAAACTGGTAATCCAATAAACTTTATCATTGAGTCGAAACTTGTTTCTTGTTACTTCCAAGAGATGGCGTTAGTTACGTAAATGACTTGCTTATTTTGCAAGTTTTTAACAAAGTTTCTTAATATATTTATGTTTTTCCTTTTTTCACCCACAAAATCTATAATTAGTTTGCACTAGTCACAGTTTCACGAGTTTGGTCACTTTAGATGTCGTATTTTTTTAAAATGCCATAAAAGAAATCACACTAACGGTCTGTTTTTTGTTTTCACTATAAAACGTCTTGCACTGATTATTTGTCCGTATCCACAACGTATGTCGTGTATCTTGGTATCTTCCAACAGTTGTCTTCTTTTTACTGACTATGAACACTTATTTAATTTTTAAAACGTAAAATAATACAGAGAACGATGCTAACCGTGCATCCTAAATATATGTATAAAAACGTGAAATTCAACCATTATATTCATAAAAGGATAAAAAATAGATGATTTATCACGAGGTCCTATGTCGTAAAGTAAGATAATTCTCTTGGACCTTTTTCACAAGACATCTGTGAAAAAAGACTAGAGGTCTTTTCTGTTTTTATTTGTATCTACGTTTTATTAATTTTCTATTCAATTACGCTTCTTTTTTTCTTACTTAACTGACCATCTGTACTGAGAAGATCAAATATGGGAAATATTAAATACGTAACGTTACAAAGTAATAGATTCGCGTTATAGTTGTTGATATCATATGTTAAACCCGGTATTCAAAAAGAACCGCATATTGAGTGAGGTAAAGATGGCTCTTTATTCCATCAAATAGGAATCGAACTCATAACCTTTACGTATACAAAAAAGCGAAGTCACTGCGCTACAATGGTCTTAAATGGAAGTGTTATAATTATAATCGTAGCCCATTCTGCTATATTCCACATAGAAATTCAATATGAAAGGCATTAGTTGGACATTTATGAGGTGTAGATAATTTCGCCGATTAGTGCTCAAATTGCTGCAATGCTGATGCATTAAATCAGGAATGAAATTTAAGGGCAAAAATGTATATAAAAAATTACCCATTACCTTCTATTCTTATATGAAAATATTAGGGAAAACATGGTGTTGTGACTCTCCTCTCTCCATTTTCTTCCCATTTTAGAAGTTATAGCGTGTCAGGTGAAAGCTAAGCATTGATTTAAGCATTGATTTAGCTACATGTATTAATCAACTGGAAATTGAGCTCAAAAGACTTCTTATCTATGTAACGACGAAGATAAAGGTAAAGTAACTAAGGCATGTGTATCCTACTGTTAATATACTTTGCTTTTCACATTCCCATAAGGACACTTCCGTTCCCCACTTTACACTATTAAATATTTCATTTTCTACAACCAGTCGCGCTTACAGTTGCACGCTTGGGCCCCTGAATCACGACTGAACTCACTGCTGGAAAAACTACAACTACTAAGAAATTTAAACACTAATTTAAAAGTACTAAAAATAAATACTACAATTTTATCACAATTCTATAGGTAATTTCCTCCATTTTTACGGTTCTTTAATTCATAATATGTAGACTCTGTAAGTTGGATAGTTTTTACGAGCCTAATATTTTTTCATCACATAAACTTCCTACGATTGCCAATGCGTATTAGATCGTCTATTTCCTGTACAGATCGTTATTTTCCCTTCCATGTCCATTGCTGTAATAAAATTGTATGAGAGATCCATATAACTTGCGTTGATTATTTGTTTGAAGTAATGAAATCCTGTTTTTATGGATAAAGTGTTGCTTCTAATAAATAAGTAAAAACTGTATAGGCTATATGTATAAGGTGATACGTGAGAAAATTTTGAGACATTCTAAGTGAATTACTTGCTGAAGTAAATTGGAGATAATGTTATAATTGAAAATAACTATACATACGCATATATAAACTGATTTCACTACAGAGTATATTTATAGTATTGTGAAACGTGACCTTTGTGGGTTTAATTGTTCAAGAGAAATCACGGTGTTTAACACCACCGTTCAAAACGCAATGTCTCATATTAAAAAAAAATTGCTCTCTTTCTTTAGAAACTCATAAAACTGAAAAGACTATTATTTTTTTTATAACAATTTAGTCTATTTGTTTAACAGTTTGGTTAGTTCAAATATAAATTTTATTTATTTTTGTAGAATTTTTGTAATAATATACATTATATAAATACGTACCTACTTCAAAATAGTAAATTTCCTTAAATTTATATAAAAATTCGAATTCGTTCTGCAACATGCACGTACTCGGGACGGAAGATGATGCACGTGCGAGCGCAGTGGCCTACATACTCTATCAGACTTATTGCATCAAATGGGAACTAAATCGATATTCGAAAGTTAAAACTCTTTGTTAAAACTGTTCTAATATTCTAATGTATGTGTGTTTTTTTTTAAGCCTCGCTTTATCCAGCATATAGGAGGGTAGGCAGAGGGAACTTAGTGTTAAGACACTTCGTTCAATCGCTCAATTCAAATTCAAATTCAAAATATTCTTTATTCAAATAAACATATTATAAGCACTTTTGAATCGTCGAATGTACATGTCAACAAAAAGCTACCACCGGTTCGGAAGGCAGTTCTGCTGAGAAGAGCCGGCAAGAAACTCAACAGTTGCTCTTTTTAAAGTCAATGGTATATTTTACTATTACATTAGTTGGCAGCTATCCTGCATTACATTCAATAGACATTAATTCCATACATTTCGAGACAATCGAGAAAAGATATCGCGTATAACTGTACAAGCGAGAGTCGTAGTGTGTGCTCTGGTTGAGACGGCGTTAAGCTCCGCCACTTAGTAGACATAATTGCCAATTATGAAAATAACTTCACTTTTAACTTTTTCTTTGACAATATAAAAAAACATTTTTTAAGCAGTTACCATAAAATTTGAATTCACTACTATTGCGAACTATCAAATATACGAGTATGTCCAACAACGGCTCCACATAGGAATCATTAAACGAATGATAATTAATTTATTAACACCACATACACAAAAGCTTATGCAATTAAATAATAAATTAATAATTGCTATAACGAAAGCTGTTATGCATAATATGGCATTGTTATAGCCTAAATGAAAAGATTAAATGAAATAAACCGTGTCCAATTAGTTTTAACAATGTGTGATAATAGCCCATTCAAGATGTGTGGACTAATGAATTCTTAGACAATCTCTTATTAAAGATGCTGGTATCTTTTATCTTTTCTTAATAATGTGCTTGTCCTATTTATTTTTTTTAATTACACTTTACACAATTCAATATTTTTTTATAATTTTGAACATTTTATAAAGTAAAGTTTAGTGATGTAAATTCTCCTACTTGAATATTTATAGTAATTGTATTCCACAGTTTTGATTTACTATATTAAATTACTGCCAAAAAGTTTTTAGTTCAATGTAATAAAATTAAAATTTCATTCTGTCAACTAATAATGAAATCGTGATCAAATTATTGAATTTAAAAAATAGAATTATTGGATTAATAAAAAAGAAAAGATTTATTAAATTTAATAGTACATTATTTAAATTTATCAAACATTTTTATTAGATTTTTTTAACTTCAAGACATTACTATATCCCGCATAAAGTGTGGTAATCATACCATCCACATCTTTTTTTTTCTTTATTAAAATAAGCTATTATTACAAGCACTTTTAAATCGTCGAATGAACATATGAACAAAAAGCTACCACCGGTTCGGAAGGCAGTTCTGCTGAGAAGAGCCGGCAGGAAACTCAACAGTTGCTCTTTTCAAAATCAATGGTACAATCTATTACATTAGCTGGCAGCCATCCTGCATTACATTCAATAGACATTAATTCCATACATTATCTATCGCGATAACAGTTATTACAGTATAAAATTTCCAATAACATAGCTAATCGAAAACGAAACTCAGTTATGGATATTGCAAGATATATTACAAAGTTGACCCTTTAAGTATTTTGTTACCGAAATATTCTACAAGACTTTACGATCCTTTCACAGACAGGATGATATTTTTAAATCATGTTCAAAGGGTAAGTTACTTTTGTGTGTTTGCTTTGAAATTTTTCTTTTGGTTACAAATTGGACAAAGGCCTGGGTTTTTATTAAATGTTAAGCTTCGGGGCTATTTATAATAAGGTAATTTAGACTTTTTTTTTAAATATTATATTGGAAACTTTAATAAAATAGAAATCATTTAAAAAAAACCGAAAAAGATATTCAAAAGAATTCACGCTGTATCCCGCCGCACAAATCAAGGGAGGCAGAGGGGACCTGGGAACCAAGTGTTAAGTATTCTGTTTTCATTAATACACTTTAGTTCTCCAATTATCGTGAAACTCGAAGTGAAAATAATTAGTTTTGCATGTAGCAGGTCAGTCAAAGCGCACTTAATGTCACGTATGAAAATATGAAAAGCATGTATGAAAATTGGGCGGAACGAGGGTTATATTACAAAACTCCTTTCCCCTCATTCCGTTCTATTTTCGCTACTTTGCCTGTTGAGTGGCGTAACTCAACGCCGCGCTCGTTATCGTTGCCAGGTAGTATAGGAGCAGCAATGCAAATCAGATTTCCAAATTCCCCCAAACACGTATCGAACCCACTACCATCCCGCTTAATAGTTAATAATTCAGGTAATAATTACAACGTAATAAAATAAAATCCAAATTAAATAACTATATAGGCTAGGAGAAGGATAACGTAATTTCCATATCAAAGAAATGTTTTTAAAGTTCACAGAATGAACTCTTAACGGCGGTATAGTCGAATATAATAGGTCCTTTGCTTAGATTTAGGGTTGCTTTGTTAATATGCGTAAATGTTCGTGTTGACTTTAAAAGGAAAAGTTAGGCGAAATATACTTTTTTTTTCAATGAAAATATGAATAATGCATTGAGGCCGTATTATAACCTCGAGCCCTATAGATGTAACTGGGTGATGAGTAATGGAACTTTTTGTATTTCTCTTTCTAGTATATTAGAATGCAGCGTTGAGTTACGCAACTACTCAGTGTAGTCAATTCAAGTGGAAAAGGAAGAACGGAGTATGTTAACACTAGGTCCTCTATGCCTACACTGTGTATAAGTAGGATAAAGGTGAAGTCAAAAACAGATCTTCAATACAACACCATTATACTTTAGAAGTGTCTATATGTCTCAATCTCGATTTAGAGGAGTGTTTATTTTTAGCTTCGTTTATTTAAAGTGTTAAATGGCCGTCGTGGTGCAGTGGTAATGCTATGGTTGTGGGTTCCATTTCCACTCGAGGAAGTGAAATATTTATTTACGTTTATATTTCCATTTCTTCGCTCTGGTGTCGAAGCAAAGCGCCTCAAGAAGACACCGCCGCAAAATGCCTCTAAAATTCGGCAGGAAGTGGGGAACGGAATGTCATAAAACTAGGTTCCCTCTGCCTACCCTGCTATGTGCGGGATATAGCGTGAAGTTGATTTTTTTTGTTTATTTAAAATACGGCATTAAATTTCGCTAATAAACACTGTGTTTTTAAAATGAACATAAAGTGGAGAACGGAGAATTGAGATTTATTGTATTACAATATTGTCTTTCCACAATCCAGAATAATTCCAAAACACGCTAAGCTTACATTGCAGCATCGCGGCATAGTGGGTGGCTTATACTATAGGTACCCAGCACGAACATTCAAGTAACCTATAGAATATAGACAAAATCAGGCAAGCTACAAATGTAAAAGAGTACCAAAGAGAAATCAAATGTTTACAACGTGTCTACATACAAATGAGAATGGTAAGTTTATGGCCGTGGATTCGCATAAATTACAAAGACTTGTCACATTGTGGTCTTAGCGGGCGTGGATGCGGTACTTCGACGCTGTGCTCACCTCATTCCATTTCGTAAATCCACATATATTCTGCAACATATTGGTAAGGTGTCGGAATGTAAAAATAAAATAGGTTCTTCGTGTTACGTTGTAATGTAAAGGTAATGCTGCTTTTATTTATTGGTCTACATCGATGGTTTGGGGTGCTCCTATTTTAGTCTATGTTTTTAAATTTAACGTTGCATTATTGCTTCTTCAATCTTTTTTTCGCAAAGGTTTAACAGAAAAAACTTAGTATCACGCCTTGGTATCTTAGTGGTATGCCGGCTTAGAATAGTACCCTGGTACTGGTGGTGTCGTAAGAGGCGACTAAAGTACGAGTGAGAGAGTCACGTCGCCAGCAATGGCAACACGCATGGACAGACTCGACCGGATCATCGCCACCCCCGGCATTTAAAACAGGCGTTAAGTAAATTAGGTAATGCTGGGCTCCGATGCCCAAACCCTTAAAGGCCGGAAACGCACCATCGCGAACAGAAAAGCAAGTAGAATCGTCGAACATACAACCATCGTGTTTACATTCCACTGAGCCACAATGGCCTTATATCAAATAGTACGTCATCCACAAACCTGGCATATCAGCGCATATCAGCGCGCCCAAACATCGCGGAGTGTAAGTGCGGGGTTTAAGTACGATATTGTGTTACTCCAATAGAGCCAGGTATTCACGTGAGGCACGACAAGCACGCCGCTTAGTGAAAACATAATGCATTATATTGCAATTAGAAAGGTTCATTTATTTATTCTAGAAGGTCGTCGATTCAAATCTATTTTGGAGTATCTTCTATAATTTTAACATGTGCTTATTTATATAACTAGTATATATTTTTAACATGTTAAAGGTGTATAATAAGCGTTATGTCTTAAAAGTTATGGGTTCAATTGTAACTCGGAGGAATAACTTACTATGGTCCTCTCTCTAGTAAGAGCATGAGAAAGCATGATAGGTTGACATTCAACATTCAGTGTCTCGAAATATCTGTTCACAATTCTGAGAGATGATCGATCTTGAGAGTGATCCTGAGATGCCGTTTTAATAATTTATAGGTAAATGAAAACAGCACAGAGTTTAAAGCGGATATAAATATAGGAAAATTATATATAGTTACATATGTAATTTTTAGCGGATCGCGCCTCTTGGGAACTGTCGGTGTTCAGAGAGTAAAATTTTTTAAACGTTTCTAAAGAAGTAAGTAGTGTAAAGCTTTTACATTCCAATATGGTTCCGTGTGTTTCCATAACGCGTGCATGTGAAAGGAATGTGCTAAAGTAAACTTCACTCATATGCTTTTGTACACACACAGCGGCCTTTGTCATAGAATTTACTATATTATTACAAAATTACAAGCCTACTGTATTACAACTGTACTTCGCTCTGTTGTCGAGGCAAAGCGCGGCGTTGAATTCTGCCACTCAACACGCAATGCCTCCAGAATTAGGCAGAGAGTGGGAAACGAAATGTCTTAACACTAGGTTCTCTCTGCCTACCCTGCTGCGTGCTAGTGCGAGATACAGCGTGTAGCTAATTATTTGTTTAAAAATAATGAAAGTAACAAAAGGGAATCTAGTATGTGGCATTTCACTCTTTGTTATCTATTCAGCTAACATAGAGTAAACATTGCATAAAAACCTTAGTCGTTATAGTAAAATATATTTGATTGCAACGATTGCAACTACACAACGCGCGTTCTGGGAGCAATTTGAAAGTATATTACTACAGTTCTTGTACTTCAAGTTGCGATAGCGGAACGTAAAGACCTTTTTCAGTTGGTATAAATGCAAAGGATATGCTTATTCAGATTATTGTTTTTAATACTATTGATTTTTCTAGTTTTACGTTGTGTCCCACACATATGAATATAGGCAAAGGGAACCTTATGTAAAGACACTCATTCTCAATGAGACTCGCTCTGCCTCGTTCCCAGAGCGATGAAATGAAAATATTAAATATTAAATTCGACGAGCGGGAATCGAGTCCACAACCCATGGTACTTACAGACGGACGCTGTGCCACTGTGCCAATTATAAATATATATTGTACATACAATTAATACCTCCTTAGTTGTCTTTCACATTTTGAGGTTCTCATCTAATGGTACGCGTGAGGTTTATGGGTTCGATCACTGTTCGGGGTCATGAATTATTTTACTCGCTTTGGTAACAAGTTAAAGGGCGGTGTCGAGCTTCGAGAAATAACATGTAAAATCACGAAAAATGAGGAAAGGAACCTCCCTATGCCTACCCTGATATATACTGTATACAGTGTGATACTAAAAAAGTTTCTTTAAATTCTATAAAAAAAATTGCTAATATATTTTAGTAACATAATATTAATGTTACGTTGTCAATCTCCTGTAAAATTATATATTTCTTGATATGACACATTATTCCCGGAAAACGTCAGAAGCTT
The DNA here is from genome assembly GCA_000313835.2 of Heliconius melpomene melpomene. Classification (NCBI taxonomy): domain Eukaryota; kingdom Metazoa; phylum Arthropoda; class Insecta; order Lepidoptera; family Nymphalidae; genus Heliconius; species Heliconius melpomene. Next base: position 12,686 of record HE670047.1, read on the forward strand.
TGCAACGAATATTATATAAGCTTGCACTACATTGTTCTTCAATTTGTATTTTAACGAGTTACTGAGAAAAATTTGTAGTTTTATATATTGTATTGTATTTAACTTCTTTTCTATTATTATCGGCCGTGAGAAGGCCGTAAGCGTTTAAGCGGCTGACTGTTAACACGGTGCTGGTGGTTCGATTCTCTCTCGAAAAAATTATTGTGTTTAAATTATGTATGTTTCAGAGAGACAAAACACCGCATTGAGAATCGCAACTTTACTTATAATGTCTCGAAAATTAAACGAAAAGTGGAGAAAGAAGTATCTTAACACTAGTTTTCCTCCATTCCATTTATTGCTTCCAATTACCCTGAGACCGGCAACGCACCTGTAGCTCCTCTGGTGATACACGAGGTCGTGGGTGGCGGTGATCACCTACCATCAGGTAACTCGTTTGCTTTGACTTTTTCATAAAAAAAAAAATAGTTTGGATTAGCATTTTTTATATTTTTATAAAAAAACCGAGAACTACGATTTATATATTTACACTGCTTAGCGAGTAATACGAATCTATACTAATATAATAAAGCGGAAGAGTTTATTTGTTTGTTTGTTTGTTTGTTTGAACGCTAAGATCTCTGGATCTAATGGTCCGATTTACTATGTTTTTGTTTTGTATGAAAGCTGCATTCTTCAGAAGTGCTATAGGCTATATAACATTACATTACACATATGAAGTAATATATTTTAAAGTACTTTCTAATTTGACATGCAATTCTGCCATGTTAATAACACCGTCGCGTCGCTACGCAACCGTTACCGCGACATTTTGATATTCATCCTTATGACAATAAATATAATAGTCACTTTTAGCATTTCATCTAGATTGAAATTATAGTTTACTGT
>HE670056.1:0-18833 GCA_000313835.2 Heliconius melpomene melpomene
TACATTTAAATATTACAAAATCTTTAAGTTAATAAGTAAATTTATCTTAAATGGCAAAATATTTAAATTATCTTTAAAATTGTATTTTTAAAACGCATTCAAAGTAGCGGGACAAGAAAAGACACAAAATGTGCACTTTTTCTGATTATGACCCTAGTAAATTATGTTTAGAGGATGATTCAGTCAATCCGGCTGCGTTATTCCATAAATATGTAAATGTTGGGTACCTACCTATATTATGCATAAATAATTTATTTATAAGGAAAATATACAAACAATAAATATGATAAAAGGAATAATAATGCATCAGTTAGAAATATATAATTAGAAAATGAGTTAAGTCCGTCGTGGCGCAGCGGACCAGCACAGCGTCTAACTGTCAACGCGACGTTTGTGGGTTCGATCTCTACTCGCGGGGAACAGAGGGAACCTGGGATCTAGTTTTAAGTCACACCAGTCCTATTGATACAATTCCGTTTCCTTCTTTCCGCCGAATGCTGGAGGCATTGCGGGTTAAGTGGCAGAACTCAACACACCACCTCAACGGTGGATCACAATTTATTTTTCTCGTCAGTCTGGAAAATAAGTTTCTTATTTTAATTAAATTTACTTTTGTTAATTGGTCGTTAAGTTACCATAACTAGTTTAATATGGTAAAGTCACGTTTACATTAACATATGTAGAGATATCTTATAGTAAATTTAAATATAATAATGGGTCGTCGTGCCCTCGTGCGAGCGATTGTTAATCTATATCAATCTATAAGTGATTTAAGGATTAAGCCTTGCACCCCACTTAAAGTATCTTAGGTACGTACAAAGTAGGCAGTACTGTAGAGTTAAGATTTTCCGTAACAAGCTGCTGAGTAAGACTACGCTACACTTTGTTTCACTTTTCGCTTCCCCTCTGGAAGCGAAAAAAAATTATTCCCCTAAGTGGTAATTGAATCCAATACCATCGTTTTTACAAAATACGCCCTACTGGTCCTTACTGCGCCCTAATGGTCTCAAGGCCGAAACGTAAAAATTTTTACAAGATTGTTACAAATCCAATCAAATCAGCTTCACGCTGTATCCCGCACACAGCAAGGTAGAGAGAGGGAACCTAGTGTTAAGATACTCCGTTCCCCGCTTTTCGCCGAATTAAGGAGGCATTGCGTGTGCGGTACTTGACGCTGCTCTAGTGGCAAACTACCAGAGCGAAGAAATGAAAATATAAATGTAAGCAAATATTTCACTTCTTCAAGTGGGGATGCAACTACAACCAGTCGCGTTTACAGCCACACACACTTGTGCCCCTGCGCCGTGATTGGCCTCAAACCTCAAGATTGTTACAAACTTAATAATATGCGCACTTCTTTGGTTTTGAATCACGTACATACAAGACCAGAAAAAAACAAATATTTTTCCTTATACAATAATACCTATATACCTACTTATATGTTTCAAACGTGTTTAAGATCTTGCAGAAGTAACATTTTAATATGTTTTTAATATTATTCGTAGTGTCGCTTTGTGTTTTAGTAGGTGAGGTTATTTTTTATCTATACTAATATTATAAAAACAAAGAGTTTGTTTGGATAAATGCGTTAATCTCAAGAACTACTGGTTTCATTTTTCTTTGAGTTGGAAAGTCCATTTGTGTTGGAAGGTTGTAGGCGATATAACTCACTTTTCCTGCGGTCAGTTACATTGGACTTGCAACGTGTTATAGTTCTTTCCTCTATTATTAACCTATAAAATGTGGAAAATGCTTTAAAATAGAATGTTTGTCAATTTTTTTTTGTGTAAATATAGAGAGCCAAGTTGAATATTAAGCAAGACGTCGTTCTCGACTTCATTGACAAAATAATGGGAGATCTATAGGTGCCGAGTTCTGTGTTCACTCGGGATAAAATTCAATCTCTAAATTTCACTTGATTTTTTTTACGTACAATATACTTAATTATATATATCATTTAGTGTACCATCCATGTGTTCCAGCTTGTACTGGAACATTTGGTGAGGTGGTAAACAATAACCAAGTCATTTTAGAGCTTAAACCTAAGTCCCTAACTTTGTTTACATCTATCTACCTTAAGACGGAAAATGGATAATTCTAGTTTTCCCCGTTTCCGTAGAGATTTCGTGAAAAATTCTCGTAGTCTCGTCCCCTACACTCCCTAACTTTCAAATTTCTAAGTCCCGTAGCTATATCTGTGCGTTGAGGAGATTTTTATATGTTTCAGATGGAAATTTCATCAGATATGACTACAATTATCATCCTGAGGCGTTCGGGTGGATGAAACTACACAGAGTGCCAGCAACTTTCCAGGATGCTTGGCTAAGATGCCACCTAGAAGGTAACAATTATTTTATTTTCACATAATGATAAAAATATTTAGAAAAGTGTAAAAAGTTTAAGCATAGCAGGATTAGGAACCCAGGCATCTTTAAATCGCTAACAAGTCAAGCTGTAAATAAAACATATAAATCAGGTTAATGCTGAATCCCGAGCACAGCATAGTAGGCAGGGGGAGCCTACCCTAGGGAGGGAGAGCTAACCTAGACGCCACAATCACTAAAGTGAAAAAAATGAAAATATTTAATTTCCTCAAGTGGAAACCGAACCCACAATTTGTCGCGTTTACAGTTCCACGTTTGTGTCCCTGCGCCACGTCTGGCCTCAAATGATATATGTTGATGGAAATTATTATAATTTAATTATTTTCATTTTTCCATTCTTGTAGACAAAGCGTTGAGTTCCGCCATTTAACACGCAATATCCCGGAAATTAGGCGGAAGATGGTGAACTCAGTGATTGGAACCAAGTACTTTAAATTTGCTATCTTCCTCTCCAGGATCTATTCTAGCATCACCAACAACTACTGCGATAGAGTCAGCCATGAGAAACGAAATGAAGATCAAAAGAGTGTCTTGGAGTGGAGTATACTCTGGGATTCATGCCACTTTCTCTAAGGGCGACTTTTTCTCCGTTGAAGGTCTGTCACATTTTTGTCACGTTTAACTAAATAAGAAGCAATAATCATATAGTTTTTATTATTTATTTATTATGTAGGCCACCATTATATACAATATGACATATAATAAAAAAAATTACATAACTATTTTAAAAATATAACATTTGAAGTATATTTTACATAGTTTATCACAACTACAGGCATAATTATAGTTCAACATAATTATAAAAAAACCGGTTAAGTGTTGATAGGATTCGCCCGTTCCGTACTAATTTCAAGACTATAGGTCAACGGGAAGTAGAACTTATAAAGCCGACATACTTAAATATTACTGGTGTGCTGAAATTAATATTTAGTAATATTAAATACACTAATATAAAAAAATAACTTAGTATTAGTTACAGTTACAGTAGTAAAATACATGAAAAAAATACCAAAACAATCAAAACAATGAACAATATTAGTGGCATTCCAAAAATAATAATTACTATTCTCTATTCATAGTACAATAAATATATTTTTATAGAGGTGCAGTCTCCAGTTGGGGATCGAACCCACAACCAGTCGCATTTGCAGTCACACTTTGTGCCCCTGCGCCACAACTGACCCCAATTACCATATTGATATTGCCTTTGTTATATTAAGTGGAATAAATGGAGAAATCTATTTTTGTCTTACTATACAGGTGTACCGTTAGGCAAGATGCCAATAGATTGGATGCCAATGGAACCAGACAATAAGAACAATGATGAAGATTGTATCCTATACGTGGCCAACGGTACCATAGCGGATATAAACTGCAATGATGTTCATCCGTACATTTGTTACAAGAAGAGAACAAAATTTATGTCCTTAACCGGATGTGGAACTATTGACAAAGGTTTGTTATTTTGTAACTACTTTGGTTTTTAATGTTTGCATTCATTCCCCTGAGAGGTAATCGAACCAACAATCATCGCTCAACAGTTTACGATCATTCTCAGCTTTACCACGATTTCGTAATAGCGCAGCAGCATTTTAGGTATACGATTCGATGTAATTCGGACCACATGATTCTCTAGTCTGTTCCCCTTTCTGCTCTCTTATATCTTGCTCTATTTTTAACAATAATAAGATTTATGCAGTTCAAAGTTTTCGGGCGCGCCCTCTTTAGGAGCTTAAAGATATATAAGTAAAAGGTACTTTTGTTTCGTTCCACAGAATATGTCCTAGAACCAGCGACAGGTAGCTGCTACAAGTTTCACCGAGTCGCCAGGAATTGGACACGAGCGTACATGACGTGTGCAGCTGAAGGAGGCCACCTAGCGGTCATTAATAGCGACAGTGAAGCTAATGTCTTGAAGGGAATATTTGCTAAGCATCCTCAAGATAGCTTGCGTTCAAACCTGGAATCTATTATGAAGGAGATCGTCCACATTGGCTTCCACGATTGGGGTGAAAGGGGTGTTTGGACAACTATACATGGTTAGTAATGATATGTGCAATTATATATCGTTTTTGCTGCATTTTGTAAGAAATGCACCGCGTATTTAAATATTTCATTTCTGGTATTTCCCGTGGATCTACAGTTATAAAATTTGGCACGATGCAAGAAATTTCTATTTAAAAAAAAATCTAAAAACTGAAAATTTATAGATATTTCATATAAAAAACCATTACAATCATATATTTACTATTAATTTCATACGAAATGAGTGCATACGCCCGCAAACTTATCTATAACAACTATATTGTATCATCATCATCATCATCATCAACCTGTCCTCGTCCACTGCTGGACATAGGCCTCTCCAATGGCACATATTGTATAAAAACAACTAATTTCAAATGAGTGCCTACGGGCGTATGCCTTGCTCTCTCATGCAAAACTTAGTTAACTTTGGGATTTTATCTCAGTTATACTTCTTGTTGACCTACAACCGCGCAACCTACAAACCGAATCCGACTCGCACTTCATCGGTTTTTTCGTATCCTTTAAACTTTATTAATTTTTTTAAACACAGAATTAACATTAAACATTTTTTTAGGACAATCACTAGTAGAAGCTGGTTTCGACCTCTGGGCTGAAGGTCAACCTGATGACGCACCGCCAGGAGAGTACTGTGGAGGAATGTTCAGAAATGGACGCTTGGACGACGTATGGTGCCATAAGAGAGGACCGTTTATTTGTGAAAAGTCACCCGAAAGCCTGTCTACTGATGATGATCCCTTAAGTAATTTATTTTTAATATAAATTAGTCGAGTGGAAAAGAGAATGGCTATGGTGCTGCATATTATAAGGTCCTCATTGGATTTCGTTACTTAACACCTACTGACTTTAAACTTAGCGAAAAATAAACTACATTGGCTCTATATCAATCTATACTATCTATACTTCTAATACTATACAGTTGAAGAGTTTGTTTGGTTGAAAGTCCTCATCTCAGAAACTAATGGGTCCTTTGATTTGATTTGGATTTGGTAATCAATTTATTAAGAAGGGCTATATTACATCAGCCCCGGTAACTACTTACGCCAGTAAGTACTACTATACGAGTGTAAAATACGAGATTTTGTATTTTTGACATCACTTTAAATGAAGAACTTTACTTAGTAAGATCTTTGATTTTCACGATTATTACACATTTTAAATGAAACAAACAATTTAGCCGGATTGATCGTGTATATTTAGTATTAGTATCTACTATATATTTTTGGAAACCCGACGTTTCGAACACTTAGCAGTAGTCCGTGATCACGGGGAGAGTAGATCAGGTGGCATTCGTTTCTTAGACGACATCATTATTATATTCCAGAGGTTAGCGTATTAAAGCGGGCAATGTCTTCAGCTTTACTATATTAGTATGGATTAACTAACGCCAAATACGACTTCTGTCTAATCCGCTATAAGTATACGGGATAGAATATGATGCCTTTTTAATTTTAAAAATTTTTGTTTACAGGTAAAATCTAAGGTCGCTGGTTATAAAGAAGCCATCAAGTCGATACTTATTATTTTTATTATTATTTTATGCTAGTTTCTAATCATAATAAACAAATATATATTTTTCTTTAAGCTTCACGGCACATATAGCGGGTAGGCAGAGGAAATCTGGAAACCTATGGAAACCTAGTGCCTAGTAGTAGCACTACACTCCGTTTCGTAATAAAGCATTGCGTGTTGAGTGGCAGAACTCAATGCGTTCTGCCTCTTTACTACAGCGAAGAAATGAAAATATGAAACATTTTATTCCTTCGAGTAGGACTCGAACTCACAACTGTAGCGGTTGTCGTACACTTGCAGCCCTGCGCTACGACGGTGAATTTTGATTTAAAATTAACTTTAGTTAGTTAAAATTATTAAAAGTTTTTGAAAAATGATATATTACTCTTTTATTTTTCTATTATTCCATTCTGTCCCTTTGGTTTTAAGAAGTACATTTAAACATAAAATTAAAATCAATTTTTTTTCCAGACCGGACATAGACCACTCGGCCGTCAGATGCCGTGCCTTCCTACTATAGTATTTGATTTCTTTGTCAAATAGGTAAAGACATAAAACACTAAGTCTTGTCACTATATATGTGTTGATTCACTATATATTGTCTAAGCTTTTAAATATACTTTTTGTATATATTCACGGCACGTTTTCAATAATTTTCATGACACTGTAGGTCATAGAATAACAATAGTATTTTTTTTGTTAATCTATATATATAAAATCGAAAGGTCACTCACTCATCACGAAATCTCAAAAACTACCAGAGCTTGGAGTTTCAAATTTTGCACGGAATTTTGTATGGAAACATGTTGTTTTCAAAGTTGTATACAAAAATCTAAATAAACAATTAATGTGGTGTCGTGGGACACCAGGTAGGAACGAAGCTCCTTCGGCTAATGTAGAATCGACACTAATTGCAAAAAAAGTCGTGCTCAATTTTATGTAGGTTTTCTTGATTTTTCTCTTAAATTTTGCTGATTAGTATTTATTTAAGTACAAGAAAGTATTTAGGAAATTCAGTATTTTAGGAAATAATAAATTACTTAAAATAAAAAAACATCGTAATTCAAATTATCAACTAAAAAAAGAAAGAGGGAGAAAGAGAAAGGTATTATACACTACTCGTCTGTGTATGCGACTGTCGCGCCTGCGCACGTCTCATTTAACGGTTTTATTCCACGCATTTTTCTTACGGTTTTACTATCTTCTGTTCTTCTTTTTTTTCAGTTCGGTCACGCAGAACAAAGAAAGAGCATACTTCGTTCCAACAAAGAAAGAGCATACTTTATTACATATCACTTATGTGCATTTATATATGTGATTAAAAAGTTGATATCAAGAGATGACATCAGGCGTTTGGCCTGATCACGTCTCCAGATGCTGATAGGCGAGCTGTCATATCATGTTCAGGGTCTTACGATTAGAAGCTTCAGGGTGTTAACATTGGAAATCCCATTGTTTTTTTTTTAAATGTAGCTTAAACAATACTTGAACTTAAATCTTGAAACAGATTAGGAAAAAAAAAACTCTTAGTCATGTTAAAAGAAAAGTTTTTTTGTATAGACGATAAAACTTACTGTCACAATTTCCGTCCGCATTCAAAACATTGTGTATGAAATACCGGAAAAATGGGCATCAAATTCACACTCACAATTTTCCCTCTTATATTTAAACAAATTTACATAAATAAACACAAATAAGAGGCCAGTCGTGGCGTTACAAACTTTACGTAGAGAACTACAAAATGTGACTTACAATCGACAGGTTGTGGGTTCAATCCCCACCCGAGGAAATGAAATATTTATTTAAATTTATATTTTCATTTCTTAACTCTGGTGTCGAGGCAAGGTGCTGCGTTGAGTTCCGTCACTCAACACGCAATGCCTCCAGAATTCGGAAGAAAGTGGGGAAGGGAGTGTCTTGACACTAGCTTCTGTCTGCTTGCCCTGCTGTGTGCGGGATACAGCGGGAAATTGAAACATAATGTCAGATTAATGATGACGTATTATAAATACAATTATCATTTTCTAAATATCAGAATTCCCAAACGGAAAAATTAACAAAATAAATATTGCTATCATGCAAAAAATATATATAAAGCAGTTCTCAAAAGTAATATAAAGTCGTCCGGCGGTTAAGAGGTCACGCGATATTGGCTTTTAATCGTTTCCATTTTGAACAGACGTATGTACCCTAGTACTTATTAGTTTGTCAATATTGTGCTCATATATATAAGATTAAGCAGCTAGTGCTCAGTTGGTGATATGTCTCTAGCATAACATCACAATAACGTGATATGGAGCTTTTGCGATACTTCTTTGTGCTTTGCCTGTTTTTATACGCAGGTAAGCTATTGTGTGCATTTTATTTACCAAATAGGAACAGTTTTGTTTCTCTTATAGGATAAAGTGCGGCGTTGAATTACGCCACTCAAAGTGAAAACCGAGAAAGTAGTATTTTAATACTAGTATTAATAAAACCTAGGTTCTCTTACTTTCCAAATGTTACTCTTGTATTTCAAATAACAAAGCTGGTTTTTTTGTGAAAACAAAACAAAAAATGTGAAAAAAAAATAATAAAAGAATTGAGAAGTGAAAAATAAAAAAATATGAAAACAAAACAAAAAAGAAAAAAAACAAGCCCATAATTTGTTTCCAACATACCTAACACAATTTTTTCAGGTTCCCTGTGTGTCTCTGCTATGTTTGGGATATAGCATGTAAATTAAAAACACTTCATTAGAATGAGTAATCGGGACCGAATCTTCCCATCACAGTCTGTAAATTTAATTCCCGACTGACTGACTGACTCACTGATCCTTCGTAATGACTTAATTAGCTTGATATTTTTTCTGTATTGTTTTATGCCGTAGGATTTTTCCTTTTTTTTATAATTCTTCTCATTTCTTCCCATTTACAGAGGCAAAAAGCATACATTACGAGTATGAATTCGACGAGGACGCTAAAGTGTGGCTTAAGCTGCACAGGGTAAAGGCGACTTGGCACGAAGCGCGCAAGATGTGTAATATGGAAGGTAACTTTTCATTACATATGTATATGTTCCTACATAGATTAATTAAAACAGAATAATTCATTAAATTATATAAAAAACAAAAATATAAATAAGTATATTATTATAAGCGTGCCGTTGAGTTGCTGAACGTGAACTTCTTAATCAATTAACTTCTAATAATTTTATAAATTTTAGGTGCTATTTTGGCATCACCGTTGAACAAACCAATAAAAGACGCATTAGAGGCTTACTCAAGAGCGTATGATATCGATCAAATTTTCGTCGGAGTACACGCAACCTTTTCCGGTGGCTTGTGGCATACAATAGAAGGTAATTATTATTTTTAAATTTCCCACTGTATCCTAGTGTTACCAAAGCGAAGAACTCAATTCACCATATACTCTTCCCAGTGGGAAGTCGAATCCATTTCCGTCGCGTTTACAATTAGATCCTGTTCCACTGCGCCCGGAGAGTATATAAAGTAAAAGTTTTTATCTCACGTAATACATGGAATACGTTTCAGATTTGTAAACAAGCTAATAAACCGAAGTGACCTTTTATTATCAGACATGTTTTCATTTAATTTAATAAAAATACAAACATACAGACATGCATTTACACTACTGTAGCACTGTTACCAAACCTACTTCTAGGTAGCCTAGAAACTTGATGGACTTCCACTTTGTGGTTCAAAAACAGAATTTTACGTCTTGTAGCTTACACCAACGATTTCCGCCACTCAACACGCCAGGTTACTCGCTGTTTCTCCCATATATCCCCAGCTATGAGCGTGAAACTCGGAGAAGGTTACAGGCGGTTACTCTTATTTGTTATAGTAATGATTTAATTTTCAATGTAGAGGAAGCTGATGATATACATACATATATTTATTTCGTTGATTTTGCGTACCTGGCGAGGTACAGGTAGGCAGATAGGTAAACACAAAATAATCCTTACTTTTTGTATTTTTTTAGGTGTTTCATTAGAAAAGTTGATAGATAATTTAGATATAAAACAAATTAACAGTGACGACGATCGTTGTTCAGTGTTAAACGCTGGATCACTCATAAGTGTCAAATGTTCAGAGATGTTCCCATACATGTGCTACAAGCGACAAAATTCTGATGTACAAGTGACTAGCTGCGGAACCACTGATAAAGGTAATGTGAATTGGAATTTAATATGTAGGTCAGTTGAAGTATTATTTTTTACCGTTACAAAAAGACCGTACGTACAGGCGCCAGGCAGGCCCGCCCACCGAGGGTTCCGTACAAAAATTTGAGATCTCCCGTTCATCTGATACCTCAGTTGAACTAGCGTCTTTAATACCAAAATTTGCCAAATTTTGATGAAAAGTGGTACATAATTATTATCTTGATATTATAAATTACGTTCTTGTCTTCCAAATGTTCATATATTTCACTTACAAAATAGTTCATAAAAATACTGACCGTGCAAGTAGGACGTCTAGTAGGACGGAAATTTCGTATGGAGATCCTTAGGCAGCGTACCAATGTTAAGATGTCGTGGGCCATATCCCCATTCGAAGAAATGAAATAGTTATTTAAGCTTATGCTTTCATTTCTTCGCTTTTGTGTGAAGGCTTACAGCGGCGAGTTGAGTTCCGCCACTCAACACTTAATCCCCATAATATTATGGAAAAAAATAGAGAACGAAGTACCTTAACACTAAGTTCCCTCTGCCTGCTCTTTTGTGTGCGGCATACAACGTGAAGATGATTTATATAAGTAATATCTTTTACAGAGTACATATTGGATGAGAGAACTGGTAACTGCTACAAATTCCATACACAAACAAGGACTTGGTGGGATGCCTTCAAGACATGTTCAGCAGAAGAAGCATACTTAGCGATAATTAATAGTGATACTGAAGCACAAGTAATTAAAGATATTTTTGAAAAGTATCCTGACACCGTAATTAAATCGGAACATCCAAATGTTATCAGTCTTGGCATTATAGATTGGGAGCAAAACAGGGAATGGTACACGATTCATGGTAAGTATATTATATTTTTTAGCTTAAGAATTTATTCCGTACGCAACAGTGAACAGTCCAACATTAAGTGTTAAAATGTTCTGTCTAAAGAGTCAAATGTAATACATTGCGGGTTGAGTAGAGTTATAATTAAAACAACGTTACGGGATACGAAGCACTTAACTAAAATGTTTATTCTTCTTACTTTAATTTTTTTGAGATGACACTATTTAAGTAAAATCAAGTAAGAACATTTATGATTTACTCGTTGATATAAATTAATAACTTAGAATTAAAATAAAACATAATACAATGTATTATATTAATTTCAGGCGACCGTCTAGAAGATTCAGGTTACTCTTACTGGAGTAAAGGAGAACCTAATAACGCAGGCCGAAATGAATTTTGTGGTACAATGTTCCGAAACGGATTGTTAAACGATGAACCTTGCTCAAAAAAAACAGCTTTCATTTGTGAGAAAGATGTAAGAAACATTGACAATTCCAAAGACGAAAGGGGAGTAAAAACTATTGAAGAATCGACAGAAATAAAAATGGCGACTACTGAAGAATCAACAAAAACAAGACTGTCGACTACTGAAGAAACAAAAGAAATACCAATCTGGACTACTGATGAAACAAAAGAAATACCAATCTGGACTACTGATGAAACAAAAGAAATAGCAATCTGGACTACTGAAAAAACGGCAGAAATAACAACTTTGACTAGTGGAAATACATCTGGAGTAGAAAGTTCCAGTACTACTGAAGACATGCCCGAATTCATGCCAGCTGATATAGCAGCTTATGACATTTATGATGAATACCGTATAAGATAAATTAAGTAATAATAATTTTATATTATAATCTTAATATAAATAATTTATAGATTTCTTTTTGAGTATTTTTTGGGTTGTAAATATCACTTTCAGGATTTTCCAAGAAAGCACTTATAGTTATTCGAAATCAAATTTTAAGATATTGAACTAATCATCTTAATAAACCAATTTAAAAGCTTTCGGTAAATATATATTATGATAATTCTGCGTATATTTATTATTTAAAGCCGTTTTTTATTTTAATAAAATTTTGAGTTTTTTTTTCTTGACTTTAATTAAAATATATATTTTTTTATTGGCTTAAGATCCCATTGCTTAAATCTGCAAGTATCTGTTTTTTACTGAAACTTATATTTAAGAATGACACATGATATTAGAATAGATTACACTACCTAGAAGAAATATGGTGTAATTAATACCTTATAGTAGATCGTTTATTTAGTTAGAGTATTTAGTCGTTATAAAATTATAATTTAAATAAGTACACCTATCCCTCGATTTACACGGTACTGTTTTTACACGTTTTCGCTTTTACACGGTTTTCCAAATAAGTTTTTTTTAGTTTTTATCGCACTCTACTAAATGATTTAATTTTCCATATTCGTAAATTACAAGTGAGTGCATTATTTAGATTATTATAAATAAACGGCTGTGATTAAAGCAAAATTTAGAGAGAAAAATGCGAGAAATTTTGGAGAGAAATGATGGCAGTTTACCAAATAGGTTTAATTAAATTAAAACATTTTAATTTGAATAAAAATTAATTATTAAACTTTTGTTAAGCAGTGTAGTTATGGTGAATTAAAACAACTGGTTGGTGGTGTACACCTAAAAATATTGAAAAAACACAACTGTTAAATAGCAAAATTATGCATTTTCTACAAGCTTTTCGACTTGAAAATTTTTAATTTTCGATTTACACGTTTTTCTCAGGACGTATCTACCGTGTAAATCGAGGGATATGTGTATTAGTATTTAGAAAACAGATTTAGCAAAGATTCAATATCATGGATTCATAATTTCACTTGAAAAATAAAGATGATTTCATCTTTAAATAGTTTTCTGTATCTACTTAATATGATTAAAATCATCATAAACAGTTAGAAAAAAAGTGATTTTTAGATTGACCTTCTATTATATAATGTTTTTCGTTAAAACATAAGGCAGACCACGCATTTCATCGTCTATTCCCATAGTCAACCGAAACCGGAATAAAATATTTCAAATGATGGCAGCCTCTCCCCTCTTATTTTCCAGACAACCATGTGTTATAGTATTGAGAAAAAAAAAGTTTTAATTTGATAAAAATTCATAGATTTATTAAAAAACATATGAGTGCAAATTATTAATATTAAGTGACATGTTTAAACCAGACAACCGTGGGCTTACAGCAGACTGAGAGCTGGCAACAATGGTTTTTAGAACTCCCTATGTGATTTTCTTTCAAATCATGTGGAATTCATATAAAAAACATGTTAGTACAATTTGTACATTACCGACGAGACATTACGCGTTGACTAGCTTAGATACTTTACCAGAGCGAGAAATATAAACATAACTCGGTCCCCCGAGTGAGAATCGAACCTACGACAGAAGTGCTTACAGATAGACGTTATGATTATAGACATGCTATAGTGAATTATATCTTTTACATAGAACTTGAATGTAGATGTGACTTAATTGAAATAATTAACAGCTTGAACTCTCAACCACTATAATAACAATTATTGAGGATTGTTTATATAAATAATTTTGTCAAATGGGAGTCCCTATATTTATTTAAAAGCTATCAGTGTTTGATACGTCAGTGTGAATTTGATATTTTGTATGTTATTTAAAATATAATGTTTCTAGTGGACCCGGACGCGGCTTGTCACGTTTGAACTATACGTATATTTAATATCTCTGAAATAGCGAGAGAGAATCGGCACTATTTTAACACCTTCTCAAGAATTGTTATGAATGCTCAGTAACGACTAAAAGGCATATTTTACATTTTTAGTCTAGTTAGTTTGTTTGTAATAATAAATACACATTTTTTACAATATTCTGAAAACATATTTAAATACGAGCGTTTCTCCATAACATATAGTTGTGCGCATAATACCTTAAGTTGGCGCTACCACTGAAAGGGCCCCACTTTCAAGTTAGTAAGTACTCATACAGTCTTAACAACTACATGTTAGACTATTAATCCTCAAAATTTCAGATTTGCTGAATGGACGTAGGTCTGGGGGCCTTGGGACCTCAGTCTTCTAAAAGAAAATTTTAATGTAGATAATTTATAATGACATTATTTTATAATTGAGGTCAGTCGTGGCACAGGGGCTCAAGGGTGCGTGCGGCTTGTAAACTCGATGGTTGTGGGTTCGATTATCATATTAGGAAATGCTAATATTATACGCGAGATACAGCGTGAAACCTCCTAACATATAATAATATTATGGAAAATATTCATCTACGGTTCATAAATCGGTAAGGTCTTAGGTGAAACGTAATTGTCGCGGCGCTCGGCGTCCGCAAACTTAGTTTGCTCGTAATTAGAGGAGATTGGTGGTATCGACGGCGTCCTGTTCCTGATGCAAGTCATTTATCTGGGAACTCGATTAGAGGGGCTATTTCGCCGATAATTTTACATGTAAGCGTAATGTACAATTTTGTGATGCAACTTATTATTGGAAATAAATGTTATACAAAATTATATATTTGTTAATTATAAATTAGCATACGATATTTAAATCAGCTTCGCTGTATCCCGTGCACAGTAGGGTAGGCAGAGGGAACCTTATAATAATAAAAAAGAAAAAAACTAATCTGCTTATTGTTTTCGGACCGATTGCATGATGAGCTCAAAAGAAAAAAATTATATATATAAAATTTACACAAAAAAAAGAACCTTAACTTAGTGTTAAGACACTCCGTTCCCCATTTTCTGCCGAATTCTGGAGGCGAAACTCAACGTCGCGCTTTGCCTCTACACCAGAGCGAAGAAATAGAAATATAAATTTAAATAAATATTTCATCTCCTCGAGGGGGGGATCGAATCCACTACCAGGCGGTTTTACTCGTCTAATTCTAGATTCCCTCTGCCTACCCAGCTGTGTGCGGGCTAGAGCGTGAAGCAATTTTTTTTTTTAAATAAATGTAGAAGTGCGAGTAGTTTGTTAGTTTTTCCTACACACCACTCACTCCGACTGGTTTTGGTAGAAATATATAAATTGAAATTGCTGGTAAATCAAGTGTCATCGTTTTTCATAATATTATTGTTTACGATCCTTTCTAACCTAAAAGCAGAGGACACGCCATTGTGAAGGGTGGCCGATAGGGTGGTTACAATCAGGCCGCTTTCGTCAACATAACATTATCATGAAAGCGGATTCTTAGTATAGCGGTGACGTAGTCACTGTCAGACATTCAAGTCCATATTTAAGAGTAAATGTATAAAAAATAATGAATTATTGAGACTTGAGCAATCAGTCGACCATTTATTGAAACTCTTTTTAACGTCATAAAGTACCATAATGTTATCGAGGGGTTAAGAGGTTACGCGATATTGTCTGTTGATCATTTCATTTTGATCAAAAGTGGAAATTTTGTAGTTTCCTGCAAAAATACCAATTACTATTATATTTATATATATATGAGAGTAAACATCTAGTGCTCAGTTGGTAAATATTTCTCTAAGCATAA
Source organism: Heliconius melpomene melpomene (assembly GCA_000313835.2). Taxonomy (NCBI): domain Eukaryota; kingdom Metazoa; phylum Arthropoda; class Insecta; order Lepidoptera; family Nymphalidae; genus Heliconius; species Heliconius melpomene. Next base: position 15,475 of record HE670056.1, read on the forward strand.
TAACGTGATATGGAGCTATTGCGATACTTCGTCGTGTTTTGCTTTTTTTTATACGGAGGTAAGCTATTATGTGATTTTATTTTTCCAATAAAAAAATAATTTTCCTTCTTTGATATGATTAAATGCAATATTGAATTTACAGCCTGATTGAAAACCAAGAAAGTAATATTTTAATTCTTGGTTCCATTAGTTTACCATCACCATACCGTTTGTTAACTCAGTCAAGGAATCAATATTATAATTGCGAAATATTTCGTCTTATAACCCTAATATCAATTTCTGTTGAAGAAAATATCATAATAGCACAAATGAAAGTTTTTTCCTTTGTTTTTTTAAGCAATCAAGGGACTGCATTAAAAAATTAACCTAATATTTCATAAGAATATACACCTAGGACCATTTCTTCAACTAATTTCATCTTCTTTACAAGGAACTTTAATGGTTCCCTACTATTAACCCTAATGAACTAATGGGCTCATGTTATTTGCTTTTTTGTATTTTAAATCTTTTCGATAATAACTTTATATTTTTTTGTATACAGAGGCAAAAAGCATACATTACGAGTATGAATTCGACGAGGACGCTAAAGTGTGGCTTAAGCTGCACAGGGTAAAGGCGACTTGGCACGAAGCGCGCAAGATGTGTAATATGGAAGGTAACTTTAAAATAGATAATCAAAAGTAAATAAAAAACATGTATGAATATGTTCCGAATTATTGATATTTAAAGACATTATAATATAACCTATATCAATTTGTAATAACAATATAAAGCTATACTAACAGTATGAAGCAGAGTTGATTTGGTTGAACGCGCTTATCTACTACTGATTCGAAAAATATAAGCTTTATTCCATGTATTTGGTAAGGGCAACTACTAATATTTGTTTAAATTTTAGGTGCAATTTTAGCATCACCGTTGAACAAACCAATAACAGACGCATTAGACGCTTACTCAAGAGCTTATGATATCGATCAAATTTTCGTCGGAGTACACGCAACGTTTTCCGACTTGTGGCATACAATAGAAGGTGATTATATTTTTTATTTCACGCTGTACCCCGTATGAAAACAAAAATAATAATATGTTAAGACACTCCGTCCTTTCACACTGCTCCATTATTCGAGACGTTGCGTCTTAAAGTGGTGGAACTCAACTCTGAATCTTGCTTTGTTACCAGAGCGAAGAACTCATTACACCATTTACTCCGCCAATTGAAACCGAACCCACCCCTGTCGCTTAGAAACATCAGCCGTTTTATAGCTGATATCAACAAATTTATATACGGCCCCTAGTATTTATCTATTCAAATAAGTAATATTTCGATTTTGATTTTTAATTTTGAGGCCCTTAGTGGATAAAATTATAAGAAGTTGATGACAGACATACGTATAATCTTTTGACTTTGCTTATCTACCTAAGTACAAAAATGAATAAACAAAAGAAAACAAGTGCTTTGGTTTTTAATCCTCGCCTATATATTTTTTTAAACAGGTGTTTCGTTAGAAAAGCTGACTGATGATTTAGATATAAGTAAAATTAACAGTGGTAACGACCATTGCTCGGTGTTAAACGCTGGATCACTCATAAGCGTCAAATGTTCAGAGATGTACCCTTATATGTGCTATAAGAAAGAAAATTCTGATGTACAACTGACTTCCTGCGGAACCGCCGACAGAGGTAAAATACATTTTTGATAATTTAATATATAGGTCCCTTAGAGTAATAATTTTACTGGTTTCTTACAAAAAAAAGAAACAAATATTAAATATATAAGGATTAATCAAAATGAACATTACAGAAGTAGTTTTTAATTATTATTTTGATTTTATAAGCAACGACCTTGTCTTCCAAACCTACACGTATTTCACAATCCATATTATTAGGTAATAATTTTTTGGGAAAAATAATAAAATATATTGGCCAAGGAATATATGCAATTGTGAAAATAATTGTAAAACTCTGCATTTATTAATCATTTGACTAACAAACGACGCAAACGTAATAAAAATATGGACCGTGCTAAAAACAGCTCTCAGTGAAGATCGACCACATGTAGACCTTTAGGTGATGTAGGCCCCAATTCATTTGCATTTTGTATATTTTTTCATAATATGGTCAAATTACATTTACTATTATAATTCGATTGATTTTTTACTCAGCTTATTGAGCAAGGACTTAGAAAAATAATTATAGACAACATTTAATATAAGTCATTTCGTCAACAGAATACATTCTGGACGAGAGAACCGGCCACTGCTACAAATTCCATGCACATGGAAGGACTTGGTGGGATGCATTTAAGACATGTTCAGCAGAAGAAGGGTACATGGCGATAGTAAATAGTGATACTGAAGCACAAGTCATTATAGATATTTTTAAAAACTATCCTGATAGCGCAATTACGGCTGACTTTAAAGGTGTTGTCGGCATTGGTATTGTAGATTGGGAGCATAACAGGGAATGGTACACAATTCATGGTAAGTAAAATATCTTTCTTTTATCTTCACGCATTATCACGTAACAGAGTAAATAGAAAAAATTTAAAATATTGCAAGTTGAGTGGCGTTGTGATTTATAAAATGTTACAGGAAACAACACTAAACTATTATTTTTTTGCATACTTTCAATTTGTTGTTTGAAATGACACTATTTAAGTGAAACTAAGTATCAGCAATTGTTATTTAGATATTAGAAATATATTATTTCAGGCGAGCGTCTAGAAGATTCCGGTTATTCTAAGTGGAATAAAGGGGAACCTAATAACGCAGCACGGAATGAATATTGTGGTACAATGTTCCGAAATGGATTGTTCAACGATGACCCTTGCTCAAGGAATACGCCTTTCATCTGTGAGAAAGATGTAGGAAATATGGACAGTTCAGAAGACAAAAGTGAAGGTAACAGTCCGACAACTACTGAAGAAACGACAGGACTAAGAACATCGAGTAGTGAAGAATATATACCTGATAGTCTGCTTTATGACATGTTTGGCGAAGATTTGCCATAGAAATTAAATAAAGTTATAGTAATTTCCCTTAATTTATTTTATAGTTAATACAGCTAATGCGTAGATATTGTTTTATTTTTGAAATAAATAATGAATAAATTTGTTTGATTTTCATTTTTGCTCTGGTGTCAAGTCAAAGCGCTGCGTTGAGTTCCTGCACTTAACACTCAATATTTTAGGAATTCTGTGGAAAATAGGGAGTGAAGTGTCTTATCACTAGGCGCACTCTGCTATTCCAAAAATATACATAAATATTCACAAACCAGTCGTGGTGCAGGGGTGCGACTGTAAACACGTGACGTTGTGGGTTCGATTCCCACTCGAGGAAATTAAATATTAAATATTTTAA
>HE670058.1:0-12676 GCA_000313835.2 Heliconius melpomene melpomene
ATTTTTCTCCCCTAACCTTTATTGTATAGGCAGGTACAGTATAGGGGAAACAACTGTAAAAGTAAAGTTTAATTTGAAAAGCAACTTAAAATATTTCAATAATTTAAAAAAAAACAATTAATGAGGTTATAGATACCACGTTCATTTTAAATTTCATAAAGATATTTTTAATAGATTTTGCTTTATTAGGATATCCTGCTAGACACTTCATAAGGCTCCAAAAATATAATTAAGAAATATCTAAAAATATAGATACATACTTTTGTATATACTATTACTTTACAATTTATTTAATTAATTTTAATAATTTACAAAGAAATGCTATAATATTAAGCCCATAACGTTTCTACCATTTTGTCGAGTATACCGTTACAGATAATCCAATCTTGTTCTGATTGACGTGAGCTAGAAGCAACTGAAGCGAAGGAGCAGTATTGACGCTGGTGATAGGCCATTACTTTAAATCTGATCTTATAATATGTTATATTATATTGAGATTTTTTTTGTTAGCTTAGTGAGAGAGCAGAGAGAGCCCAGTGTCAAAGTATTCCGTTCAGCACTTATCAATTAATTTTGAGACGTTATATCAATGATGGTATTCGAAGCCATGCGTTGTTTACGCAAATCCTGGTGTTAAAATTCTATTCCCCATTTTTTGCCTAATCCTTAAGGCATTGCGTGTTCAGTGGAGGAACTCAACACCGTGCTTAGTCTCGTTAACAGAGCACGTAATGGAAAATATTTAATATTTCGCTTCCCCGAATAGAAATCGAACTCACAACCATCACGTTTACAGTTTAAATCTTATTAATTTAGTCACACATTTCATAGCCGCACTTCGCAGCCTCCTGAGATATTGTCACTGATCAAGTACTCGTATGTTTGTATGTGACAATATCAAGCATTAATCAAATCTAGCCAATGAATATGTTGATTTTACACAATTACAGCTTATACGAGTATATACACTATCTACATTGTTTACATATACAGGGTGATTGGTAGATAGATGGACAAACATAGATGATACAGGTGATAGAGGAGGTCTTTTCCAATTATTTTTACGCCATATAGCATGGCCTAAAATTTGGAAGTTTCGGAGGTATTTAACTTAAAAAACATAATTACACGCTTTTACACGTAAAATTAACTAAAAAATGTAAAATATATGTTATTAAATACAATTTTTACCCTCGAAGTGCTCATTCGTCAATTTTTATTTATTTTTGCCATAAAAACAATTTATATTATACTATGTAGCATTTTTATCTATAAATGTAGGAGTGTTACACGTGTAACTGATTTATACGTAAATTTATACTAAAATATTCAATATTCTGTGTTTAGTAAAACAACAATATATGTATATATTCTATATTAAAGATTTTATTTGATCACAATTAATAACTTCTTGAATATTTTCAAAGTTCTTAGTTTTAACATAAATCTCAATTTCTTGAAGTGTTCTCCCTTTGGTCTCCGGTAATCTTAACCAAATATACCCCAAGCTTATGGACATTATGACTAGATTCAATAAAAATAGTCCAGAATATCCGACAGATGCTACTATTGCTGACATCAGCATAATTGATAGAGACGAAGACACAACCATAACGATTCCAGACAAAAAAAAGCAATTAATCTTAATTTCTAAAGGAAATATTTCTCCCAACAACGCCTCTAAAACAGGGTAAGGTCCAGCTTTCACAATTAAAAAGTAAAACGCTAACAAGCTAATATTAATCCATTGAAAGTAAATTTTATTGTTCTTAAAATATAAGCATAGACTTAATGCTAATAACAAACTGTTTGCTAAAAGTCCTGTTGTGAACAGCATAGTGCGCATTGCCATTTTTTTTATTAAAACACACGAAAGACATGATCCAGCTGTGATGAAACCGTCCACTACCAGGGTAAAGTATAAAATATTTGAAGAACCAGTTATGTCCTCCAAGATGACTGTAGCTAAAGAGTTAAAACTTATTTTACCAGCAGCTGCTAAATACGCATTAATAAAAAACATCACAAACATTAAATCCCAAAAGTATTTTTTCTTAGATGCTAAATATAGTTTTTTCCAAGAACTGACAGTGTAATTATCGTTTTCTGCTTTAGCCGCTTCCATTTTCAATAAAAGCTTCAGCTCAACTTGGGTAACTTTATTTTTTCCATGTAATTTCCAGAAAGATTCTTCACACTCTTCATATTTTCCTTCCGATGCTAGCCATTGAGGGCTTTCTATCCAAAAATATGGAATAATTACACCACATCCAGCTGGAATGATTGCTATTAGTGCTACAATTCTCCAGTGTAAAAAGATACCAAGGCAATGGCTTGCAGCTGTTCCAAGGGCTGGTGCAGCAGTTGTGACCAAATTTAGAAAAAATGCTCTACTATTGGGTGACATATATTCTGATGTAGTACATATTTTCAAAGTAAAAAGCGCTCCTAGCCCAATACCTCCGAATGTTCTTGAAAGCATAAAAGTGAACATGTTCCTTGCAAAGTATAAAATTATCCAATTTATTACAATAGGCACAGAAAATAGCATGAAACTCCATCTTCGACCAATTTTATTACAGAACAGAGCGGCTAGTGTGAAGCCAATAAGCCCAATCAATGGTACTCCGGATGCTGGAAAACAAATATTTTACTAAATATACGAGTATTTTGTATATATCGAAAACTGATTTGATTTTCTCTTCATTATTTTCAACTTCATGCTTTTTCCGTTGCCTGCAGATATCAGGGTAGGCAGAGGAAATCAAATATTAAGCCACTCCGTTCCCCATTTTCTGCCGAATTTTAAAGGCATTGCACGTTGATTGGCGGAACTAAACGCCGCGGTTTGCCTCGGTACCAGAGCGAGGAAATGAAAATAGTAAATATTTCCATTTCCTCGAGTGGGAATCAAACCCACAACCCGTAGTGTTTAGAATCACACGCGCTCCTGCGCTGCGACTAGTCTCTGGGATAGAAATAGGCTTTGAAAAATATTAATAGATTTTTTTAAGCATACTATTTGGTTTTAACATCTTCTATGTATATTTATTTATTTAAATTATCGATTCCGTATAACACGCATATAAAATTCTAATGAAAATTAAATTATAATTTTTGTATAAATGTCTATTTACGAGTATTTGTTGCAAAAAATATATTTTTTTCGTCAATCCAATGTTTGTATGTTTTGATACATCAGACATTTTGTATTACCAGGAGAGAGTGGAGAGTTATTAATATATTTATTTTCTTGAGTGTATTACAACCATCCCGACACGTAGACACTGTCCATTGCGGCACTTTGTTCTTATGATTATAAATAATTTATAATTATGTTTTTATAATACTTGAATATACAACATTTATTTACTACTTTTTTTTATTTTAATATTTCTTCGATCGTAATAATAACAAACTTACCAATCATAGATATTTCAGTGGGGCTAAAATTTAGATTTTCTTCATTTTTTTTGAGACTTCTCGCCATGCCAGCTGTCTGGCCATATATAAAACCATTTGATATGGAAATGGTCACCATTCCCGTTATTATTATAGCCTGTAAAGATATATAAGATTTGTAAATAAAATAATTTTGTAGCTTTGTGTTGTTGTTCATTTAATAATTTTAGTTAGCTCTTTGCATAGTTTGCAAGTACTATGGGCAACTATGTATGAATAAGTTTATCTGTAGAGTAAATTATTGCAATATAGAAAAATATATTTAAAAACATATAAAAACACCAGCTCAGAGTAAGTTGGACTCGTCGAGGCTTCCGTATCTATTTCAGGACCGTAAGACAACGGGAACTTATAAAAATTTACCAACTTAAGTTTGCCCGCAAACTTTGCACTTATTTAGTGTGAAATGAACTAGAAATCTAAGTTTGTAATGATTTTTTTTATGAAATTCCTATACACTTTGACTTTTCGGTAATCCTTTATTTGTGTTGTAAGTGTTGACTTTGTGCCAAATTTCATAACTGTAGGTCCACGGGAAGTACAATTTAGGTTTTGATTCCGCAGTGAATTTCTTACAAAATGCAGCAAAATCGGTACATAAATGCTCGTATTTTTTAATTGTTTTATTCTCGTATTTTTTCTTTGCTTCAAGACCTAAATAATTGGTGTTAATTTCAGTTAAAAACCTCCACGCGATCTCGTGAAAAATACGGACGGACAACAAAGTGATTCTAAAAGGGTTCCATTTTTTCTTTTCCAGATACAGAACCCTAAAAATTTGCGTACCAGGAATCGAATCTGTACCTCTCCGAAATCGTCCAAGCGCTCGTAACCAATGAAGCTGCGTAGTTGGATATACATTTGTATTCTTGCGTGTTGATCAATAAATAATGTCTGGAATTCTGGCGAAAAGCGGAGAATGGAATCTTTTCACTCTAGTCTAGATGGTCTCAAAAAAAATATATAGGCACAACTACCTTCTGTTTCGTTGAATCTTCCATAATGGATAACGTGTTCCATTGGGTGTCAAGTGTAAACTGAATATAAGATATACAATATAATAATGACTTAATAAATATTTATAGTATCTACAATGACGATACGACCACGATACGATATTTGTGATTTTTTTTCATGTATCCGATCTTTTTATTTAATCTTAGATAAACTTTAGTCTCTATTTTATAAACTCGAGCAGATTTTTTTTGTGACGTATATAAAAATGCCTCTCAAATTGTTATAATAAACTTCTTAAAATGCTATTTGTTAATAATTTACACGTTCAACGCACAAATTATGACAAATAACATAAATGAGCCCGGAAATCGTATCGTACTTTATAAAATATGCTACAATTAATTTATCATCCAAAAGTAAAAAATATAGTCAATAAAAGAAAACGAAAACTTTAACAAGCTTGTGTTATAATTGCATATAGAGGGTTCCGTATTATTAAATATCCTTTTATACTGTTCCCGTAGAAATTCATGAGATTTTTTTTTTCCTAGGACGAAGGATATTCTTCCTACTCAGATTTTCGGCGGAATGTGAAGAACGGCAATGTATAACGGCATGTGAACGGCATAATACTAGGTTCCCATGTTTAAAAAAATCTATAAGGTGTCTAATTTCTATCTTCCGATTTATTCTTGATATTTACATTTAAAAAGCATTTTTAAAGTAACGTAGTTACTATCTTTATTCGTATCGATTCCTAAAAGCTTGTAAAACCAGTATTTATAAATTTATTTATCTAAACAAATGTATGTAAATTTGACTTTAAACATACACAAATTAAATTTCAAGGATGACAATTAACAGTAAGCCTTTTGTATTGTATTTTATTATCGTCAAAATTTATTAGTTAAGTAAAGATTAAAATTGTCATATAACATGGAGTTTTATGGGTTCAATAATTATTATATTTATTTTGTTGTGATAGTAGGCTATAGTAATATTAATAAAATACGTAAATGAAAAAAATATATACGGGGATGTATGCCCTGGCATAGGGAACGCATTTTTTAGTGGGACTATAAGCTGTATGCCTCAGGCAGACAGAGGGAACCTATAGTTAAGACATTCAATATACAATAAGGTACTTCCCTTTTCTTTTTTCACCGAATTCTTGAGACATTGCCTATTGAGTGAAGAAACTCAATCCGTGACCAGAGCAAGGAAATCAAATGATTAAATATTTGATTGCCCCAAACGGTAATCGAGCACATAAATATCACATTTGCAACGCTGTGCTACTGCGCCCTAACGGCCTCAAATTAATAATAAATAAAACTAAAACAAGAAAAACATACAAAAACGATTTTTCAATGTTTTACATCTCTACAACATTTTCACGTAAACCAAACAAAAATAGTGTAGCGCTAGCAAACTTTTCACTCGTTAATTGAATAAGCGCCACAGTGATCCCGGCATCGCAGGATTGCGCGGGATGGCCTCGATTTGTTACCTGGATTTGCGGGATTCACGTATTGGCAACTATTGCTTTCTGCTTTCATATTGAATTCCTCGGGATGTGACTGTCACGGTCTTATACCCTGAGCTAAGTCTTAGTTTTGTTGGGATTTACGGGATTGGAGACATGTAATGTTAATATATTTTTTCTAAATGTAAAGTGTTTTACTTAATACTTTTTTATTGAAATAATATTTAAGCTGCCCTTGAATCCTGCTCCAGCCTATTAAAATATAATTTCACATGATCGATTCCAGATAAATAAGAAAAGTAGTTTCAAATATATATATTTTTAATTTTTGAACTGTCAATCCAGATACCAATATATTTTGATGTTATAGATACGTATTTTTGTCTTTTTTTAGGATTCGGTAATTAAAAAGGTAAAAACGGATCACTCTTTTCTCCGTCTGTCAAGATAATTTATCTCGGAATTATGTGGAAATGTTCAGAAAAAAATAAGCTTCTAAGTCAACGCACTCAAAAGATACGAGCATGCATCGATGCATCGAATTTGCATGAAATGCGCCATGTAGTCCTGAATAAATGTAGGTCCAATAGAAATATTGGGCCTACATTTATGAAATTTGACACGAAATGGAAACTTACAACTATTGGAAAGCTTATAAATTTAGGCTAAGAAAATAAAAGGAAGTTATTTTTATTTATTAGTATTACATATTTTTAATAATCAAATTCTAAAGGATCATGTCGAGGAGGCGCTGTTCTGTCTTCGACATCTGTGAAACAATAAAAATATTAATATTTTTCTTTCTATGCTTGGGACCATCGTGGCGCAGTGGTACAGGGTTTGTGTGTTCGAATCCCACTCGTGGTAATGAAATTTTATTTTACTATGAATTACTCAACACGCAATGCCTCCAGAATTCGGCAGAAAGTGGGAAACGGAGTATTTTAACACTAGGTTCCCTCTACCTACACTGCTGTGTGTGTGTGGTACAGCGTAAAACCGGAAAGAAACTAAGTGAGGGTTTCTCGAAATTTCATGTTTTATGCTACACGCAGCATGGGCTACAATACATTTGTATAAAAGAAAAATATAAGAATTAATTTTTTATTTTCAAAAAAATCTGATAGGAAACGTGAGGTTAATTTGCAAAATATTTTTTTATTAAATTTACAAGAAAACATTAAATTTATTTACCAACTTGACTTCGCAGTGCAGAACCTAAAAGACTTTGTAGCAGATCGTCTCTTTTTGGTTTCCTGCAAAATGAAGCGAAATAAATATCCTTTATACCCTTTACTGAGGTGAGTCGTGGCGAAGTGTGCACATAGCTTGCGGATATAAACGCGGCAGTTTGTGGGTTCAATTACCACTCGATGAAAAAAAATATATATTTCAATCCTCTGGTTCGTAGCAAAGCGCGGGGATTAATTTCGCCTCTCAACACATAATGCCTCAAGAATCCAGCGGAAAATGGGAGACGGAAGTGTCTTCATAAGAGAGGTACCCTCTGCCTACTCGATAAGTGCTAGAAATAGACATAAGCATACATACTCACTTGTAAATAAGTACTGGTAAACTTCTTGTTTTGTCAATAAAATCATCATCATCGTCGTCGTCAGCGCGATCTCTCTTCGATAGATTATGTAATTTTCAAAATGATATTACTGACAAGTGTTTCAAGTTTCACGTTATTGTTGTTTTTGTTAGTCTTTTTCAAAAAGCTCATATCATAATAGCTCTCGTCGAGGTCCGAATCTCTTTGTTTTCGTATTTCATATATTTTTATAGCTGGCATGTAAGCTTCGGTTAGAGTGCCGATGATAACTGATATACCTACACATACATAATGTTGTTTTAGCGTCGCGTTGTAGTGTTTAGACACTCCGTTCCCCACTTGCCACCGCTGAAGGCGTAATTCAACGCCGCACTTTGCTTCGACACCAGATCGAGGAAGTTTTTCTTGGAGTAGGAATCGAACCCACAATTTGTCGCGTTTATACTCGCACTCTGTGCACCTGTGCCACGAATAGCCTCATATTTTTTTAAATAATTTACATTATGTAGAAGGTAGTTATCGAGCAACGGCACAGCGTGTCTATACACGCAACCCAACTACAGATTCTTACTGAAAAGAATGGGTTACTTTCATTTCCTCGCTCTAGTAATTAGAAAAACGCGACGTTGAGTTCCGCAACTCTACACACACCGTCTCGAAAATTGGACGAAAATTTATACACCGTGTCCCTTAACACTAAATTTATTGCCTATCTTGCCATATAAGGGATACAGCGTAAAGCTGAAAAATATAAATAAAATATATTTTCTTAATTTATTAAGATTAAATATAATAATAACTTACTTATAAACAAGGCGGTCTCCATATTGATATAGAATGAACTCAGTTAAAATTCTACAGCCATTTAAACCATTAAAAATTCGTACGCTAAATTTAATTTATTTTATGGTCGTTTTATGACATTTATCTATCGCTTAGAAGATTGGTAAATCGTAAATTGGAAATTCGAGACGATTTATGAGTATAATGCAGTAATTTAACGCTAGAGTCCTTCGTGGCATAGAGGCACAAGCGCGTGACAGTAAACGCAACGGTAGTGGGTTCGATTCCCATTGAATGATTTATTATGCTTATTAATGTTTGATTTACCGTGGTACTTGTAAATTTAATTCTTGGGTTAAGTAAGACAAAATGGGAAATTTTGTTTCAAAACCATAAACGTAATTCAAATTCAAATCAAATGTTATCTTTACTAATAGTGTTATTTATAGTGTTGAAGCACTCCGTTCACCATTTTCTGTCTATTTTTCGAGACACATTTCAAGTAAGTTATATCCCGAATTCGGAATTGAACCTATAACCGTAGAATAGTTTCTCAGATAATTATCATAATATTACAGCCCCCCAATTTGGGGGTAGTCCCCATAACACACGTTTAGAGATTTATATACACTCGTAAACATTTATATAAAAGTACTTAAGATATAATTTAATAGAAAGTTCTGTTTCATTACGTTATTATATTTCAAGTTTTATTAAAAAAAGCGAATGGAGTTGAAATGAAAAAGATTGCTAAAGGTAAAGCATTTCTTTGTCGTAAACAGTAAGAGGATGCATAGAATAAAAACAATTTAAATACTAACAATCTTTTTAATTATAGTTATTACTTTAGTCGTAATATTAAAAATTATACTAGCTTAGGCTAGTAGGGTAGCCAGAGAGAACGGAGAGATAGACGCTACGGAGATTTAGTACGGTTATGGTGATGAGTTTGGGAGTTTATGGAAAGCTTGTCCGCAGTCACCCTTCAGCTTGTCACTATATTCAAGGAATGCAACGTACCATCACCACCACGAGCACGAATGTGGTGTTGGGGACCGCGACCCAACACGCCATATCCGGAATGGCCGTAAGTGGAGGACGGAGCTACAAATAACAATATTTATACTTATCATTTAGTGATTTTGATAAAAAAATATATATATAATATTGAAGTTACCAACAACTCTCCCGAAAATAACAAGAAACATAATTTAGAAATCTATAAAATAATATATATTTTTTTTTTCCTTCCTTCTTTCAGCTTTAAGCTTTCTTCCGCATAAGTGGAAATCGAAATCACACTTGTCGTTAGAGGCTGTCTCACTACCCCAAGACGTCAACGGTATTTTAATTATAGAAATTAATTAATTTTAACTACCAATTCAATAAAAAATCACATATCTTATATCAATTGGAAATGGGTAATAATTTAAACCATAACTTCACCTCAACATACCATGAGAGCGTACAAGGAAACGCTTTCACAGCTCAATCCGTATTTATAGGGGTCATTTGTAACGTATGCTGATCGTGATGGTCGGGCTGTAGGGGAAACTATTTGTTAGTCATTTATTAAGATTTCCCATTTCCTTGTATTTTCTATGAAAAGGAAAATGGCGTTTAGCTCCACTAATGATGATCCATTTCATCTCCGCCATTTGATGACTCGTAACTGGGCAGAGAAGGAAGAACAGAGTGTCTTGATTCTAGGTTCTCTCTGTTTACTCTATTTTATTCTACAATATCGTGAATTATTATCGTGAGTTTACATCTCATTTACGAATATATTTTAATTTTTTTGTTTTCTACTAAAAATGACACCATTTTTGGACAGTGGGTCCCCACATGGTGAAATATGTTGTCTCCAGTTTTCAGTCAGTGTCTCGAAATCGGATGGACAATAAGTGTCTCAAAAATACATTTCCTGAAAGAGATCGCTCACTTTGTGATAAGGCCGCCTATTATGCTATCCAATCTATTATATTTCCATTTATCTATATATATATTAATTGGTTTTTAACCATTTTTGAATTAAAATCCGTATAGCAAGTTAGGTAGAGGGAATTTAGTGTCACGACACTCCGTTGGAAAGCATATTTTTCATAATTCAAAAAAGTACAAAAGTCATATTAAAGCAAAAAAAAAACAAAACTTGTAGCCACAACTCTACCCTACCATATCAACCTCACAATATTATTTTTACAATCGGTCAAATTTTAATCTAAATATGTGCTTGGGACTGTTTGTTTAGGATCGACACCATAATTGGAGCCCTAGACTGGATTAGACATGTTTGAATTTTCAATTTATTCGCAAAGTTACTAAATAAATACAGGAAGTTCGTTCAACAGTTTTCCATTTTCATCGGATGTACATATTATATGAAATTTCAATTTTTATTTTATTATAGAGAAGTAAATATGAACTTAACAAAAAAATAAATATAAACCTTTTTTAAATATTAAAGGAGATAGAATTTGCTATATGGATTTCTAATTTATAGTATTTCCATCTATACTATAATAAAATACTAAAAAAATAGTAGTAATAGTATAGTATAGGGTAGTAGCCCTACTTAACCTTAATATTTAATTTAACTTTTTAGCCTTAAAATATAAAAGATGAATTTACTTTCGTACAAATTTCCTTCGGCCGTTATTAATATTTGATTTAGGATTATTTGCTAACGCGATATAAGCGTCACGTCAAAGGCTATTGAACAAGTAATATTGATGTATGTCAATAGTAATAGCTGGGCAGTTAGTGTGTTATTGGAAATCAGAATTGGAAATTCTTCAAGAAATTGTAATATAAGTATGCAATTTCACCGCGTCATGGAAAATATCTGACTGGAAACCTGGTGGACGGTTAAGGTGAAGAACTCGATCCGCACTCAAGGAATTGATTCTACTTTAAATTATTTTTATTTATCCGCCATGGTACACCAAGTGCTGCATTTTATTTTTAATAATCTTTTTTTTAATTAAGTAGTGGAATATAATAACAAAGTTCGGATCCTTGGTTGCAATATTATTCTATAAATGAGTTAATTTGTAACACGGTGTTTTTGGTCGACTTTGTAGCTTCACGCTGAAGCCCGCACATAGCAGGGTAAAAGGAAACTCCGTTCCCATTAAGACACTAGTTTACACTTCCCGCCTAATTCTTGAGGCATTGCAGTAGCGAAACTCAACGCTGCTTTGCCTACATACAGCTTTGATAAAGTTACAATAATATGGTATTAATTAATTATTCCTTTAGCAATTGTAGGACTTGTGTAGAAAAGCATATTTTTCTATTGGCTATACGTACAGAATTAGGTTCTATACATAAAATGCGACGCAAATAAATTCAATTGGACAAACAGCTGTGAACTATGCCATGAAAATTCAGTATAACCAAATCAAATTTACGTTTCGCGTGCGTTCGTTACTACGTACATAGTTAAACTAATAGTGTTATATATACGGTGTTTTTTATTTCTATGTTTTTTTTATGAATGTTGCATTTTTTTAATTAAATGCAATTACAAATAAATACATTTTTTTATGACAAAGAAATATTCTTCGATGATATACAGCAGTTAGTTAGCTTTTGTTAGGCTTACTTCATACTATTCAATATGCCAAAATATTCAGTTCGTACAAAAATAATACCCAATTATGTTGAAGTTTTACGAGAAGCATCCTTTATAGATCTATCCATGTTTAAAATCGTAAAATAAGATAACTTTACGAGAATTACAAAAAAAAACTTAAAATTATTTAAAAATTTTCAGTTCCTGAGCCATAAAATACAATTGGCTATCCTATAGCTCCTATAGTCCATACAAAAAGCAATCAAAGAAAACAAAGAGACAATACGGATCGCCGGTCACGTACTGTATCCGATTTCATTAGCCGACTAACGAACTGAGCGAGCCACTGGGATTGATTTTACAGTCCGGCTTGATTAGCATACAGTATTAAAGCTTTGAGCCGTTGGAGATTTTTAACAAAGACCTTTAGCTGTGACAGCTTCACGCTGTATCCCGCACACAGCGGGATAGGCAGAGGGAACCTGGTGTTAGGACACCGCTCACCATTTTCTGGCGAATTCTGGAATATTGCATGTTGAGTGGCGGAACTCAACGTCGGGCTTTGACTTGACACCGGAACAAAGAAATGAAAATATTAAATAAGTATTTCTTTTCCTCAAGTAGGAATCGAATCCACAACCTGTCATGTCGACGTCTGGCGTCAGGTATTATGTCCTTTCAAAAGTAGACCAGGCCTATGACGGCCTCAAAGCAAACAAACGTGAAGCTATAAAAATAATATTATTAGTACTATCATTAGCCTATTTTCGCAAGAGATAAATAAAAAGAAAAAAAAGTTAAACATTCGTGAAATATAAAAAACAAATGGTCAAGGGGTGCCCAAGAGCAAATAGTA
>HE670060.1:0-18145 GCA_000313835.2 Heliconius melpomene melpomene
TAAAAATAGTCATTTAACTATCTAAAAATAGTCATTTAAAAATATTTTAATAAGTACTTGAAAAGATTAGTAGCACAGATTTAAAATTACGGTACCTACTAAAAAATCCTTGCTGTGTAAAACAATTGGAAAATCCTTATTGAAACTACAAAAATGCGGGTTGCATTAGGGTTTAATTAAAATTCACATTATCTTAAGTGCTTTGCAAACATACATTATATGAATAATCCAGTAGTAAAAGCGGGCGAAGCCGCAAGGGGGTCGCTAGTATGTACATAAAATACTCGTATATTAAAAATATATTTTGCTTGGATATCAACTAAAAATGGAACAACATTATATGAAAATTAAAAGTTTAACAATTTCCTCAAAAGAGTATGCAAAATTTGAGGCAGCGGAAAGATGCGGGTAGTGAAAGTTTAAAACTCAATTCAAGTTAATGTTGACAGCTTAAGCTGTTGCGTACATAATTGTGTTTGCGTCGGACTTTGCTGGTCCGAAGTTGCGAAACCAGTATAAACCTCAAATGGATGTTTATAATGATATTCTGTTATGTCTATATTTTTTATTTTCTGTCATACTTATTCATATATATATTTTGTATATATTTTGTACGTTATATGATACTAGCAGATGCGCGCAGCTTCGCCTGCTTATTTGGACCCTTAGGGGTGAATCGTAATAAACCATAAATCACGTGTTCAATGAAATATTTTTAAGAGTCTGAATTTAAAATTTTATAAAAATCGGTACCTATTTAAAAACTGTTCCATACAAACTTTCAACTAATATGTCATCCCTTTAGGGTTAAAATACTTTAAAATCCCTTCTTAGTGAGTGTCCAAATTACGAAAATAACCCTTCCTTAGCAGTCGGGAATAAACATCTGTCCAAATTTAATGTTACGTAAAGTAAATATATATATTATACAGATGAGGTGGTTTTATATACATAGAGTAAAACAATGACTTATTTGTAAATAAAGTAATTGAAAAAAATATATTTTCTCATCATAGTCCACTCGATCTCTTTGCTATTCATCAATTTATTACGTACGGCCACCTGTCACGCGGACCCATAATTATATAAAATAACCTTTTTTCTCCGACATCGACGCTATTATATCATAGATATGAACATTATA
Organism: Heliconius melpomene melpomene; assembly: GCA_000313835.2. NCBI lineage: Eukaryota > Metazoa > Arthropoda > Insecta > Lepidoptera > Nymphalidae > Heliconius > Heliconius melpomene. Next base: position 1,145 of record HE670060.1, read on the forward strand.
GTTCAAACAAAAAGTAGTCTTCAACTTAGCTTGATAAGTATAAGTAAATCTTGCAATTTCATTTAATGTAAAGTTTAAAAACCCATTTAATATAGTTCCATACTTTCTAAACTGTTTGTTGCCTTTTACGAACTTGCTAACGTTTCAAGTGATGTCAAAAGCAATGAGTACGACGACGGCATTTGTAAAATCTCCTTTGTAGAAAACTCGTCGACATAAAATACAAATTACAATTGGAATGTCTATCGAAAGGCAAATTTTCTAGTTGATACATTTTTCAGTACAAGTTTGAATACAATCAACGAAATTCAAAGAGCAACAAACCTTTAGTTCGACTTCCGTTGTCCTCTGGAGAATACAGCGGGAGCAATAAAATGCAGTACAGGTTCGTTAAAATGTTTCAAAGTTATGTCAGCTGACTTGTTATTGTGACGGTGCAAATTGAAAATACAGACGTCCGATCTCTGTTTATTCTTACTGTAGTAATTAATGAATGCACATTTATATTGATATTAAGTTATAAATCTATATATATAAACTCGAAAGGTCACTCACTCATCACGAAATCTCAGAAACTACATGTGCTAGGAATCCGAAATTTTGCATAGAAGCTATTTATAGGACATAGGTGCTCGCTAAGACGGGAATTTGCAATATTCGACTTCTAAGGGGTTGTTTTTGGGGTTGAAAGTTTGTATGAAACTTCGTTACTACAAATGCTAGGAGTCTCAAATTTTGCATGGACGTCACTTATAGGACGTAGGTACTCATGGAGACAGAAATTAATAATAACGTAGTTGACGCAGACGAAGCCGCCGGCGGGCCGCTAGTATTTAATATACATATGTACTAAAATAATTTGTTAGATAAGTGACTACTAATATGTTAAAATTCTTTTTCTACATGGCTTTAGTCCCGGCTTTTATTTTCACCAGGGTTTGACTTCTGACTCAATAAACTACCTTACATGTCCTCATGTCTTGCATCACGACATCCATTCTCAAGCGATGGTCTTGGAGTTTATCCGCTACATCTCAAACTCGTGGTATCGCGGATAAGCGCGTTTTAGCATAGTGTTGCTTATGCGGTCAGACCGCCAGCGGTTACGCCGCACATCCAGCACCCTAGCATCTTCATTTAGGCGACGTGAAGTTCCTTTTGCTGCCGTGTAGAAGAACTGAAGGATACATTTGTATATCAGCCCCTTAAACATAAGCGGTACTATGCGATCGGAGACCACACCAGCGATCTCCCGCCATTTGGCCCAGGTGATGGCACGCTTTACTAGACATTGATATCGTAATCGATGCTAGGTCTACTAACTGATTAATATTATAAGTAGGTATATGGGTAAATATTGCGAAAGGAACCTAGCTTACCTACTTAGCTTAAAAGAATGATGAGATAATAACATTTTAAATAAAAATAATCTGAAGTTAATAAGTTACAAAACATAATGAATGCACTTTTCATTGAAATGGTTCAGGCAATTAGACGACGACAATGATTTCTATAAAAATGAAACTGATAAAAGTTGTGAGTTGTTGACTAAAAAGCGTTATTCGACTAATTAAGAATCCTTTTTCAACTATATCAATTAAAAGTGTAAATGCTGACAAGGAACAACATAATTAAATTTGTTTAACGAAATTCAGCAACGCGTGTACTGTAAAATATTCATCGAGTCGAAATAAATGAATTAACGCAAGTGAAGTTAGAGGTAAAAGCTATGTGTGCGACTCCAACATTTTGCAATTTATTTTATATATATGAAAAAAAAAAGACAGAAAACGGTTGACAGAGTGTCTTTACACTAGGTTCCCTCTTTGTTATATGCGGGATACAGTGATATTAAATAAAGAATAAGTACTACTTACACCAAAAATTTTTAAATTAAATCCATTACCTATCAAATACACACGTACGTACGTATGTATGTACGATAAGCTAACAATTATATGTACGTAACATAATACCACGAGCAGAACACTAACATCGAGCCTCATTTGTAATCAGCATATGTAGCGACCCTTGCGGTCTCACCAATGATGCGAGTTTCTCACCAAAGCACCTTTGTAATTTCATTCCCTACGGTACGTTTAGTGGGAACCCTCTTAATTACAGGGTCCCTGGTGATGGCGCGACTATTACTAATGTCACACTATTATTTGTATTAGAATGTTTGTTGTAAGCATAATTCTGTATTATTGTTATACAAGTAAGTTTATGTACGTGTTTACATCATATTATAGTATGGTAGCAGTAATAGTCGCTATCTCGTCAACATAATATTTAATTCTGTCATAATTTTAAATACAGACACAATACTTAAGGGGCGTCAATATAGGTCGAGACGAAATTGAGTCTATCAAAATTGGAAAATTAATTCAGCAAAAGTGGAGAGCGGAGTGTCTTAACATTAGGCTCGCTCTGCCTACGGTACAGCATGTGGAATACAACGTAACTCTGAAAAAAAAAATTCTACTTCACAAATAAAATGTTTTACGAAAAGGATGTTAAATTAATTAGGTCTCACTTTTGGCATGACAATAACTAGGAAGTCTAACAACTTGACAAGTATTTAGTAGGCGTATTTTACACATAGATACTTTACACAAATACAAAACAAAGACAGATATTTGTATCACACGAACGTACAGCGCGATGGTACTCACTCATTTACATAAATTGTAGTAGTGGTTTGCCCAATAAATGTACCTTGCTGAATATCGTTTCAAAATGTCGAGGCAGTAGACACAGAAATATACGAGTAATAAATACAGCTCGTGCACCTGGCCTCTAATTTTGTTGGGGGCAAGCAATTGAAAATAAATCTTGACAGCATTAAATTACAAACCATTTTAGGTTGTCACAATTTCCGTATCCCGCACGTAGCAGAGACAGATGGAGCCTAGTGTTAAGAAACTCCGCTCTCCACTTTCCGCCGAATTCTGGAGGCATTGCGTCTCGACATCAGAGACGAAATGAAAATATTTCATTTCCTCGAGTGGGAATCGAACTCACAATCTGCCAATTAACAGTCACCCGCTTGTGCCCCCGCGCTACAACTGGCCTCAAAAAATTGATGAAGACAAAACGTTGTACGCAAACTTGCATATAAACTGGGTTTGCCATAACTCTTACATGGAACGCCCCTATGGCGCTATTTGGCACGAACGTTAGGGTGGATAAATCATGCAATTATTTTCTAATATTCCTCTATAGACTTCTATCGACTGACAAAGATTGAAAAATTACATTTTCTTGGAACATGGAGAAAAGTTTTTATTAACACTAAGCTCTCCCGCTACCTATCCTGCTTCATGCAGGATAAAGCGTGAAATTGAAAAAAAAAAAAACTTTGAATTTATTTTATTTTTAAAGAAATATGTGTCAAATAACTGTTTTAATAGGACTTGGTCGCATACCAAGAGTGTTTCTCATGACGACACAAATGGAGGCATGCTATTTCCACGGTAGAATATTTTATCTTGTTATTTGTATTGTGTAAGAAACCGGTCGAGAACGTGAGGTCAAGAATCCTAGTAGTCGCCAAGATTTACATAGATATTTTACAGTAAGGGACAAAATCACTGAAGCGCTATCTAACCTATCTAACATATACTCGTACCTAACTAAGATTATTTAATTTATAAAGTAAATACATTCATATATTGAATGAAACTTTAATCTTCCTGCTTAATTTTTTAAGCATTTCTTGCTAGTGCGTAGTTTAACGCCGGGCCTCGTCTATCAGAACGAAAATAATTTAAACAATTATTTTTATTTGCAGACTGTATCCTTCAACTATCAGGGTTGGTAGCGGCAATCTGGGAACATAGTGTAAAAACACTCTATTTCCGATTAAGACACTTCTGTTCCCCGCTTTCTGTCGAATTCCAGAAGCAGTGCGTGTTGAGGAGCAGAAGTCAACACTACGCAAACCAATAATTATTATATTTAAACAAAAATAGTAAGAATTAAATAAAATAACAAAAAAGAAATGCATTTGACATTCTGTTATTCGCTACGAACGCGTGTACAGAATGCAATATGTAAATCTATCCGCATCTCTGCTACTACTGTTATGTTTGGAATGCAAACCTCATAATGGCTGTTGGTACGCATATCCTGGCGTATGTTTATATGCCACTATTGTTCTTATCTTGTAATACATAAGGACGATAATGCAAAATTGAAGTAGCAACGTAAACAATGGCTTGGTTTAGGTAGTCTTATATTTTGTATGACGCGAGCCCCGGCCTACGGAAGTGCTGCTACGGAGGCGATGCTACGATGCCGCTACGAACTCTCTCATATTACTATACAAACTCCCTTTAGTAACGGTCGTTTACTTCATATATTGTTATTTTACTGTTGTTATTTAAAACTGTAGCTTATTTGTTGTTATTTTTTACCTCATTAGTAAAAATACAAAATAGCACTACCTATTTAAATGTATTTAACGATTGAATACTAAGAAATATTATAGTATTGCTTAAATAAAAAAATTTAAACAATTTCCTGTTTTGAAAAATGTTTAAATGTAAAAAAAAACCACAAAAACAATCGAAAACAATTCACTCACAATATTTAAAAAAAAATCATTTAAAAACACCAATATTAATGACGTCAAATCGAAAACTTTAAAAACGAAACGAACTCGAACGATGGCACGACACTAAAGCAGAAACGAATTAAACGGGAAAAGTAATTATAGTGCAATCAAAGCCAACAAACACCACTCGACCAGAGAGGGAACAGTGTGTATTGTATTTTCACAGTTATATCTAACTGTTCTGCGGAACAAAGCGATTCACGACTCAACCGGCTGACTGTCTTTAACAAAGCTGTAATAAATACTTTGATATAACTAGTGGTAAGTTTTAATTAACAACTATAGATAGTTTATGGTATTTTAGGAATGATATTATTGTAATTTTCTTCACGCTGTATATCGCATATAGCAGAGAAGACAGAGATTTGGGGAACCTTACATTTAGACATTCCTTCACCGTTAAGATATTTCTGTTCTTCACTTTCTGCTTGTATCCACCCCTGCTGACAATGACACCCTCAACATTCCTTAAAAACAATATATTACATTAAAATAAAAATCGCTCCAAATAAGTATAATTTTTTTGCAATTTAAACCAAATTTATACACAAAATGTGAGCTTATCTTATCGCTATAATGAAACAAAGTGGCTTCAGTTTAGTAGATAATTCAATAATTCATACATAGAATATTAAATTTGAAATTGTGGCGTGCAGTCGACCCTCGATCATATCAGGAATATATACGCGGTGGATAAATCATGTTCGTCGATACTGACTTCGCTTCTGTACGCTGGCACGGTTTAATATCTTTGTTTAAGCCGATTAAATTCGAGTGAAAAATCGATTGTTTTACAGCCAAAAAGCTTTTTACTGAAGCCAATATAATAAAATTTAATAAGTATTATTATATATGGAATTATGGGAGTACGCAAATAATATTAAGGGATTTATAACTTAAGTTATAGTGGTTCAATTAGGACGTTATGTCCTTGGATTAAATCTCATCGATTGCCAATGTGGCTGGAAAAACTCAGCTGAATTTCGTCATTCAACATCAATAATGTATGAGCAGAAAGTGAAGAACGGAGAGATTATCCTAATACTTGTAACAAAATAATAAAAAAATAGGAAAAAGAATCGTAAAATAAACATAAATAAACAATAAGCAGCTACATAAAAACGACAATGAAAAAAATCATTAACATTTTCGCCAAATATTCTCAGTCAATCAAGTTTATTAATGATCTAAGCAAATTAAAAGTTACAGTTATTGTTTTCCAATAAGTGAAATTCGAAGAAGGCACTCACTTCCAATAAATAATGGGTTTCCGCTAGACGTCGTCGATAATACACTTTCAAGTTAAAAGTAAAATAACTGATTCAGATAAGAAAATATTTGTTTCATTCAATTTCAAATTCACATCAGTTTCTAAATTAAGATTCAAATCAAGTTTACTCTGTAGCCGCACAAAACAGGGTAGGCAGAGGCCTAGTGGTACGACACTCTGTTCTCCTGGGCCAGGCCGGGCTATTGACTTGGGTCATTGATAAATACGAAACGATTCATTTACTTAACTTCTCACGTTACTATTAATCTTAAGTATTTATTATACTAATCTAATAAGACAGTCCGTAGGTACACCGAGTCCGTGTGACCCGTCTGCACTTTATTACTTATACGCGCCCATAATGTGTACTAGACGAAAAATATTGGGGTCGTTTTAGTCGCTTTCGATGACCATTCAATGTATAATAAATATTGTTGTATTGTGTATTGCTTAGTTTATATTTTATGATTTAACTAGCGACCCTCTTGCGGCTTCGCCCGCTTTTACTACTGGATTATTCATATAATGTATGTTTGCAAAGCACTTAAGATAATGTGAAAATTAATTAAACCCTAATGCAACCCGCATTTTCGTAGTTGCAATAAGGATTTTCCAATTGTTTTAACACAGCAAGGATTTTTTAGTAGGTACCGTAATTTTAAATCTGTGCTACTAATCTTTTCAAGTACTTATTAAAATATATTTAAATGACTATTTTTAGATAGTTAAATGACTATTTTTAAACGGACGAAATTATAAACAAAAACCTACCTACTAATAACTACTACAAAAAATATGAAACCAAATATATCGCGCTGAAATAATACATTCAACTCCAATTATCCAATACGTGTAAACGCATCTAAATCTTCGTTGCTATAGAGACAGGCGGGTTTTTTTTTCGAGCTTGTGGTTATTGCTGTAGAGGGTATCCTGTCCCTGATGAAAAGCAAGCACTACGTGGCTGCCTGTGAGGAAAATTAAATAGAATGCATCGGCCAGGAATCGAACCCGAGTCGCCCGCGTGGCAGGCGAGCATTCTACCACTGAACCACCGATGCTTGTAAGCCAGGCGGGCGCGGCGGACACATGGCGAGTGGCGAGCCGTTTCGCAGCAAGGATTTTTTGATATTGTAAAAACTTATTAAAATGAAAAACAGTAAAAGACAGTTTTGGTCTACATTAAATCGCCAACGTAACTAATATACTTATTTATATATATTTATATATTATTTATATACTTATTTATATGCTGAGAGTAAGGGATAAGTGAAACTTGAGTAACATACAGATGTGTCAACAATTAAACGCGTTTTTCTGTAAAACTTCGCAATTTCGAAATAGTGTAAAAAGCAAATTTTATCTTCGTTTAACGTAGAAATTAATAAAGTATTTTAAAGGATAAGGATTAATACCATTATGGAAAAATATTGCTTGTGAGCAATATTTTTCCATATATAAAAAATATATTGAAATTATTATTTTTAGACACAAATATGATCACTACACGTTATTCTTAAAAGATACGAATATGCCGTCGCGGACTTTTTTGTAGATCTTATTAAAAGGAACAATACTCCAGTGCATTATTTTCATGTAGTACTTACCATTAAAGCAGCGCATGCGCGAAAGTGTCTCAACGGGTAGGATTTTATACACATTTATCGTATTTATGTTAATTTACATAAGAATATACAAATAATAAACTATATATAAACCTTCTACGAAAAATACTCGACCTAATGGTGAAAACCGCATCAAAATCCGTTGGGTGGTTTAGAAGAAGAAGAGTTAGAAACAACAGACAGACACGAAAAGCGACTTTGTTTTATAAGATATAGGATAGGATTTGTTCAATAAGCATATTATTAATTAAATATGCTCGTGACTGTATCATTTTTAGGGTTCAGTATTAATACCATAGGTTAACACGAGATACTATTACTAAGACTTCGTTTTCTGTTTGTCAGTCTGTTACGAAGCTGTAAATATGTCATGACCCGTGATACTTAAGACAGTTAGAACTTTCACAGATCATGTAATGAATATCTGTGAAAATTCAAATATCTAACTATAATATACATCCTGGTGACTGATGGACAGAATAGAATAAAAATTTAAGGTATAGATAATCGTACGGAACCCTTCGTGTGCAAGTTCGACTCGAACTTGGTCGATTTTTTTTATTTTAATGAAGAGCAAAAATGGTATAGAGCTAAAATATTTTAAATATATCTAAACATTTCTTTACATCAAACATATATCCACAATCATTCCTTATGTAATAACAAGCTTTCCACCGACGGTATCTTATAATAAAAGTCAAAATATAGCCAATCTATATACTAAACCATATATATGTAGTTTACTACGAAAAACGATACATAGATATATGAGTAAAGTTGGCACACTGTTGTCGATCCAACTGCCAATCACGAACAGGAAATGTAATGCAAGATGGTGAGCAACTAACACTATTTCCCTACACAGATTCTAACTTTAGATGAAGTTTATAATTGGAAATTTATACAAAATATTTAAAAGATGGCCAATAACAGAACTATAACATAAAAAGTTTAATTTTATAATTCGAAACAGTAGTTCCTGAGATTAGTGCGTTTAACCAGACAAAATTTAGAGTTTTATAATATTAGTACATATTTTGAAAAGCTTACATAGATATCTACAAGTCATCTTAAAAGCACACCGTTTTTATATTTATTTTTATGATAAAATTAATTCAATAAATTAAAAAATATATTTACAATAAAACTTTAAAAAAATATACATAATCAGAAAACTTATAAAAGATAATATGTCACTTCATCTGAATTGAACTGAAAAGCGAATTATAAAATAACTAGCGGACGCGCGCAGCTTCGCTTGCGTATTTAGGGGTGAATTCTAATAAACCACGAAACATGTGTTCAATGAAATATTTTTAAGAGTCTAAATTTCAAATTTTATAAAAATCGGTGGCGATTTAAGGATTTTTCCATACAAACTTTCAAACCCTTATTTGCACCCTTAGGGGGATAATTCTAGAAAACCATGAAACATATATTCAATTAAATTCTTTTAAGAATCTATGTTTCAAACTTTATAAAAATCGGTGGCCATTTAAAGATTTTTCCATACAAACTTTCAACCCCTTATTTATACCCTTAGGGGGAGAATTCTAGAAAACGATGAAACACGTGTTCAATTAAATACTATTAAGAATCTAAATTTCAAATTTTATAAAAATCGGTGCCGATTTAAAAAAAATTCCATACAAACTTTCAACTCTTATTTTAACCCTTTAGGGTTAACATTTTTCAAAATCCCTTCTTAGTGGATGTCCAGATTACGAAAGTAAACATCTGTCCGAATTTTACGTTTCTATTATTAGCGGTTACGGCTGTGCGTGCGTCTTACCTCAGTCAGTGAGGACAAGTCCTTTTATATATATAGATTAATCATTTAGCAATGGCTTAGCGAGTATACTAATAATAATTATTTTTATTTTAACTTTCATATCGACTATTAATTTGAACATTGGTAGTTTGTCGAGTAAATATGATTAAGAATGATGAAGAATTATTGCCGATCTTTTTTCCAATTGGGATATCTTACTTAAATCTTCACAGCATTTGTTAGTAAAATGTGTTTTTTTTTTCTCGTTTTAGATATCTTATTCTTAAACAAGAATGTTTACATGTAAGTTGTCGATAATTGGAAATCAGAAGTAGAAACTGAAGTCGAATATCACAAAATTCTCTACTACGTTAAAATACGTAAAAAAAATACGTTTTATGTAAACATAAATAAAAACATTTAAACAATACAATGAAGTGTTAAGAAAACAAAGAAATTAAGGGCCATTATTTATCAAAATAGGTTAAGCTACTCAATAAAGTAGAGCTAAAACAAAACACACGTGTGCTGGCGGTGAGTGGGTACCTGACCTGATCACAAGTGAAAGACACGTTAGGGCCAATACATAAAAAAACACCAATCAGTACTTGTATGCTAATAGGCATTAGTATTAATTATCGATTGGACTTCTAAAAGGAAATCACAGTGCAATATTAATATGCATACTGAATGAATCAAATTATCAATTAGCACAAATCGAACGGATGCCAAATCTGCTGAGCCAATAAACATATTTAATTAAATATCGACAATATTACGTTCTAAATACTAATTAAATGTTGATTTATTTTAAAAGCAGTCGTATATTAACATAAAAAATTGTAATTGAATAAGTTAAATTGGAACCTATGACTTAACTAAACCTTAAGTTACAAGATGATATTTCCTAGACTTTAACAATTAACAAAATATATATAATCATATTAAACAGAAATGCCTGGATACGTATGTATCCTAAAACCCTTAAACCACTGAAACTATATTGATTATTCTAGAGTGACCCCTAAGTTAGAATGTACCTAAACTAAATCACTAAAGATTAACTCCATACAATTTTCAGTTTTAGATAAACTTATGGACACATATATACTTACGAAATTAAAAAAGCCCAAATCAGTATATACAAATATTAATAAACTGCAACAATGTCACATAAAAATATTAATAAGTATCCTTTGTTAGAAATCAGTTTAATAATCAACGACAAAACAAATTTTCATTCAAAAATTGTATAAACTATTTAAATCATATTAATAATCCATCATACAAGGAGCAAATATTAACGAAGCGCCCGGTTCGTGTAATAAGATTGCCAACGTCAATGTCAATCTCTTGCAGGAAATGGGAGTGCAGGTCGGCGAGGCGTTCGCTGTATTTCCCTCGACTCGTGCCAACTCCACCTTAGTTTATCGCTGCGATAGAAAAATTTATCGAAAACTTGAGAATTTAACTTACAACTTCCATGTCACTGCTAGTTTTTAACTTTTAATATAGTTGGTGATTCCAAATTTTTACTGTCAATATCAACATACATTTTAAGATTTCGTTACAAATATTTTAAGCGAATATTTAATTTAAAATTACGTATCTAAACTAAGCAGAGGCTGAACTCACTCACTCGACGAAATGAATATTTAATGCAGTCGCTCTGGTGTCGAGGCAAGAAAGTGGGGAGCAGTGGGTACACTACTACGAGAAGCGAATTACAACGAGAAGCTGAAAAAAATCTATCTAAACTATTATATTTAGACCTGTCACAAATATAAATTATTTTACAACCTCGAACAACCCCTAATAAGCACGACACAGATATTAATAATAGACACAGGCCAAACAACCCAAACACAAATACCTACGCAACTACTCACACCAGATTGAGGAAATCTCATTAGTCGCACACTAAAGTGGTGTTCCGGCCGCAAATAATATATGCACATATTGAACACGTACGTACGTACTTCCGATATAATGGGATAACATGGTAATAGTTATAATACAACGGAATCCTCCGCTATGGTATTTGGGTTGAGTAAATCTTGCTATTAGTTTTTGGTTTACACAACTGAAATCTTTGTTCTGATGATGAGAGGGTTTTGTTTTAGAAAATACTACATCTACTAATATTATGGGGATAATAAGTTGGCTTGGTTAAATTAGCTAATCTAAGAAACTACTCGTTTAAATTCTATAATTCTTAGTGAGTCCACGTATCTCCAAAACAATAACAAAAACAAAAAGACCACATTATAAATTCACACAAAAAATATACATTTAAATAGAATTACATATTCCATCCTCTACTTGTATAACATTTATATAAGGATGCTATAAAATACTCGAGTCGAGTACCGTGTCTTGAGTAAAGATTTCAAACAGAAAATAAAAACAAAACTAAAACAAATACATACCTACTTCAATTTTAATTAGGTTTCTGGTGGAATATACGAGAACGTTTATACAATTTTCTTATATATTTAATATTTACGACCTATTTCTATTTCTATGGTAGCTTTCAGAATAATTTCAATATATATATTTTCTAATTAAAATCAATGAAAAAATTCTGTATTGGACGATTCAGTGTAATTGTTTTTGAGGTACACATGATGGATATGGGTTCGATTTCCACTAGGTGGAAATCATTATTAATTCCTCGTTCTAGGAGAAAAAAGGTGGCGTTGACTTCCTACATTCAATGATTTTACTATGTGGACAATTGGCCGCAATGTGAGGAACGTTGTGTCTAAACGCTACGTTTCCTCAGTTTTGTATTGAAGATGCAAAAAAAAAACTATCTACGTTCTATAATATGTAAAAAAGGTGAATGTCGCAAATCGCAATACAGATTCAACAAATCCTTTTCTTCTATACGTAAGAAGTTCCCAATAAGATAAGGCAAGATATCTAAGGTAAAAAAAAAATAGAAACATTTTATCCTCCACCTTATATCGTAACCGTAACGTATTTATACGATCAAATAGCAAATCTTTCGCAGCTAAAACAAAAGAAAATGTATCGGCGGGTGGGGCAATCAGGAATAAAATTTACGTAGGTCGGAACGCTCATTAAAAGTGAACGTAGGCGGAGGCTGCCCCTAAAAACACAATTCACTCTGGCAAAAGGCAGTAGCATTTTGGAAATGGCTTCGCCTTATTTGAACAGCCGAGGAAACCTGTGCCACCGAAATAATTTGTCAAACACCTTGACCCACTTTTGTGGAGGCGAATAAGAAAAAAATGTAAGGCGTTACGAAAGAGGGTGGTTTTATTTTAAGTTCTATGATATTATTTTAATAATATATTGAGAAGCTTTCAGGAAAATTACGTCTTAAAATGTTCTTATTTTATCTCATATAAAAAAGGTGTAGAGACAATTCTCTTAGAGAATCTCTCATCAAAGGTACCATTAGCAACAAGTAGCAAGTATCATAAATGTAAAAATTTTGAGAAATAATTTGTCTATAAATATTCCATAATAATTATTAATTGATGTTATCATTTAAATGTTATTCTCATAACATTATACTATTTATTACAAAAAGATATTACTATAGTACTATACATATAGAATCAAAGTTTCTAAATATAACAATAACATTAATCATTCTTACATCTAAGGAGTTTCAATTCGTAACAAAATGAACGAGAATTCGATCATTACAAGGGAAAAGTTTTTGAATTTGTTAGAAATTGCCCCAGTTTGTCCGACTAGAGGAGATTTCAATTTAAAGACCTATTTGTATGAACATAGTAAAACATGTAGTAGGTATAGCACGTGCACTAAGAGTTAACATCGAAATAGCTTAACTTTAACTAGTTACTTACATATGAGATTGGACCGAATACATTGAATAATGAATGTATTAAGTTGTAAGCTACAACTAACTAATTAGTACCAATCGATTTAACTGTTTAAAACATGGAAATAACAAGGATTGAATGCAATTTAATGCTAAACTCACATTGATGCCAGTCTGTGGCACAGTGCCACAAATGTAACTGGTTGTGGTTTCGATTCCCACTCAGGGTAATGAATAATAATTAATTAACATTTTCATTTCTTCGCTCTGGACAAAGGACAGACAAAGACAAAAGCGTGGCGTTAAGTTCCGCTACTCAACAGGCAATGCCTCAAAAATTCGGCGGGCAAGTGGAATTCGGAGAATGAAGACTCTTAACACTAGGGGTTCCCTTTGTTTACCTCGCAATCTGCAGGATACAGCGTGGAGCTAAGAATAGTACTTACATAATGTCTAATATTGCTTTGTGATGAATGAATTAAAAAAAAAGAAATCACTCCTCTCAGTTATTTTGTTGGTCGACGAATAATTATAGAAGTAACAAAGCAGCTCAAAGAGACAATGCAAAATTAGATTTTCTTATTGGTGCATGCAATCTGCTGAGTAACATCTGTGCAGTTGACGCCGGATCTCTGGTATAACATATTTTGGTTTGCATAGTCTTTGTATTTCATGTAAAATGAGACATATTTTAATGTTTTATTTATTTAAACAAATTTTATTATTCTGTATGGTACTCTATTTAACCAAATGAAATTTCAAGTTCCACCAAAAAAAAGGAATTTACTATATAAAATAGAAGCTGAAGAAAGAACAAAGAGACGAGTTACTACGAGAATTCCAGTTGATACCTGCAATGCCTGAGGCCACTGCAGCTGAAAGGAAACAAAACAAAAAAATATATTGATACTATGTTACGTTTTACGAAGGTGCAACGAAAAAACAAACATATATGCATTTTTTTTATTCTTATATCTTATTTTATACTTTCTTATAAACGACTAATATATAAGAAGAGTAATACACGATACAAGAAAACAATTCGAAAATAGTTTCCGCCGCTGGTGGTTTCATATTAACATGTCATAAAAAGAAAGTGAATTTAGAAATATTATTTTCCTATTCCCACATTTCTCATGAGGCGGAGCTCGAGTCGTTCGGTCGAGATGTCGCGACGAATAAAAATTACATTCATTCATACATATTAGACAAGAAGCAGTGTATGACAGCACAATATGAATAGCTAATTCATCTTTGTACGTTGGGGTTTTTTTTATTTTGGTTTCACATATCCTGCTTTTTACTATTTTCTGCCTATTATACAGACATGGCAGGTTACGTAATTAAACACCAACCTCACGTAACTGAAATAAAAGTATACAAAAATATACAAAATCTGTGTGGGAAAAGTAAACGGTTGCAGTCCGCTGGATTCTGTTTCATCTGTCAAAGGTGAACAGTGCAAATAGAATCTGTTGCAATGATGGTGGTGGTTTAAACCGTTAGAAACCAATGTTAGCAATAATTATCCTGTACACCGCGTAGGGCTGTTGCTGATTTGATCTTTGACATATAATACAAAAAAGATGAGAGAGAGAGAGAGAGAAAAAAGAGAGAAGAGTCACTTATTTGACTGAATAATTCCAAATGACTTCAAATATAACTCCTCAAATATACAATACAATAAAAAAAAATCAAAAATAGCTTCTAACAAGTGTTACATAAAAGCACTGTGTTGATTTTCTTAAAATATTACTATAACATAAATAATAATTAATTTAATATATAAGTATTTGTTGACACGATTGCTCCCCATGGATATTGAAAGGCCGTTGTTATAATCGCTCGATAGTTTTGTATTACAATTTAATATCTCGTTATTACATTAATGACAGAAGTTGGCTTCACTACCAGAATTTGTGACAGTGTCCCCAATAGAAGTTTAATCGTTATATATTTTGGCCTCGAAAGTATTACGATGACAATT
The DNA here is from genome assembly GCA_000313835.2 of Heliconius melpomene melpomene. Lineage (NCBI taxonomy): Eukaryota > Metazoa > Arthropoda > Insecta > Lepidoptera > Nymphalidae > Heliconius > Heliconius melpomene. Next base: position 16,236 of record HE670060.1, read on the forward strand.
ATTATTCATTCAGCGACGTTAACGAAGTTAATTGATTGTCTTTAAAAGTTTTAAGGGCAGTAGTAGCGCAAGGCACACGCGTGTGACTGTAAACGCGGCAGGTTGTGGCTTCGATTCCCGCTCGACTAAATTAAATATTTAAATGTTCATTTCGTCACTCTGTTGTACAAGCAAAGCAGAAAGTGGAGAGAGTGTTTTAACACTCTCCGCCTACCTTGCAACAAAAGCTATAAGTAATTATCCTATATCTTATAAAACAAAGTCGCTTTTCGTGTCTGTCTGTTGTTTCTAACTCTTCTTCTTCTAAACCACCCAACGGATTTTGATGCGGTCTTCACCATTAAGTCGAGTGTTTTTCGTAGAAGGTTTATATATAGTTTATTATTTGTACATTCTTATGTAAATTAACATAAATACGATAAATGTGTATACAGTACCCTACCCGTTGAGACACTTTCGCGCATGCGCTGCTCTAATGGTAAGTACTACATGAAAAAAATGTACTGTAGTATTATTATCTATATATATAAAAGGACTTGTCCTCACTGACTGAGGTAAGACGCGCGCACAGCCGTAACCGCTGTGCGTAGTAACGTGAAATTTGGACAGATGTTTACTTTCGTAATCTGGACATCCACTAAGAAGGGATTTTGAAAAATTTTAACCCTAAAGTGAAATAGGAGTTCAAAGTTTGTATGGAAAAAATTTTAAATCGGCACCGATTTTTATAAAATTTGAAATTTAGGTTTTTAAAAGTATTTCATTGAACACGTATTTCATCGTTTTCTAGAATTCTCCCCCTAAGGGTGCAAATAATGGGTTGAAAGTTTGTATGGAAAAATTCTTAAATCGCCACTGATTTTTATAAAATTTGAAATTTAGAATCTTAAAAATATTTCATTGCACACATGTTTCATGGTATATTAGAATTCACTCCTAAATAAGCTAGCGAAGCTGCGCGCGTCCGCTAGTATTATATATATTTTAAGAATAACGTGTAGTGATGTTTTTTCTGTCTAAAAATAATAATTTCAATATATTTTTTATTGTGAGGGATATTTTTCCATAATGGTATTAATCCTTATCCTTTAAAATACTTTATTAATTTTCTACGTTAACCGAAGATAAAATTTTCTTTTTACACTATTTCGAAATTGCGAATAGTTTTACAGAAAAACGCATTTAATTGTTGACACATCCCGCCGTTGACACATCAGCTGTATATTACTCAAGTTTCACTTATCCCTTACTCTCAGCATATCAATAAGTACATTAGTTACGTTGGCCATTTAATGTAGACCAAAACTGTCTTTTACTGTTTTTCATTTTAATAAGTACTTTAGAAGTTGTTACAATATCAAAAAAATCCTTGCTGCGAAACGGCTCGCCACTCGCCATGCGTCCGCCGCGCCCGCCTGCCTTACACGCATCGGTGGTTCAGTGGTAGAATGCTCGCCTGCCACGCGGGCGGCCCGGGTTCGATTCCCAGCCCATGCATTCTATTTAATTCTCCTCACAGGCCGCCACGTCGTGCTTACTTTTCATCAGGGACAGAATACCCCCTTCAGCATTAACCACAAGCTCGAAAAAAAAAACCCGGCTGCCTCTATAGCAACGAAGATTTAGTTAGAAGCGTTTGCACGTATTGGATAATTGGAGTTGAATGTATTATTTAAGCGCGATATATTTGGTTTCACATTTTTTGTAGTAGTTAGTAGTAGGTAGGTTTTTGTTTATAATTTCTTCCGTTTAAAAATAGTCATTGAACTATCTAAAAATAGTCATTTAAATATATTTTAATAAGTACTTGAAAAGATTAGTAGCACATATTTAAAATTTACGGTACCTACTAAAAATCCTTGCTGTGTAAAACAATTGGAAAATCCTTATTGAAACTACGAAAATGCAGG
>HE670064.1:0-13887 GCA_000313835.2 Heliconius melpomene melpomene
CGTTCTTGTGAGTCGTTCTTGTGAGTCGTTCTTGTGAGACGTTCTTGTGAGACGTTCTTGTGAGACGTTCTTGTGAGACGTTCTTGGGAGTCCTTCTTGTGAGACGTTCTTGTGAGTCGTTCTTGTGAGTCCTTCTTGTGAGACGTTCTTGTGAGACGTTCTTGTGAGACGTTCTTGGGAGTCCTTCTTGTGAGACGTTCTTGTGAGTCCTTCTTGTGAGACGTTCTTGCGAGACGTTCTTGCTATACATTGAAACAAGATACTGAAACAGGATGTTGAAACAGGATATTGAAACAAGATGTTGATCACTGTATAACGGTCGGTGACTGTCGGCTCTATTCGTATCTTGGTCCGATTCTATCTTCTTCCTGTTGTGCTCACCGTTGATTGCCGACTGTCTCTGTCTCGCTCGACGCGCACCTCCGTTGCGCGGAGCTAAACGGTAACGAGAGCCGCGAGCCACCGAGCCGTTTTATCTTTATTTACAACAATATTTTTACTATGATTATCACACATTTACATTTATATTTTAATAACTAAAAATCGGATGTTTTTACAATTTATACATATTAAAAGAACATAAAAATATCTATCTATCTATGTATAAAACATTATACTATTTAAGTATTATCTATTATTAAATTACGAAAAATGCTGTTACGATGACGAATTTTACATGAGTTTTTACAATGAAAATTCTCTCTAAAATTAATTACACACATTAGGAATATACAAATCTGTTATTTTGTTACAGAAAACTATGACAAACAATAATTAATAATAAAATTTACTATACGGAAGTTACTATTATATAAAAAGCGATTAATGCGGCAAATCATAGTACAACTATTCAAATACGATATAAAGTCGAAAATTATTATCTAAAACGGAACCCAAATCTATTTATATTTATTATTTAATGTAATTACTTATTTACAAAGGAAAAAACACTATTAATTTAGAAAAGACACTAATAATAACTTTCAAAATTACGAGAGTGGTATGACGTCACTTTTTGCCAAACTAAACAGTCTCTAACATGTTGTGACGAGTTCACAGCCGATGATGCGCGTCGGTTGTCGCGAACACATTGTATATATGCGTTATTATTTTTATAAGAAAAATACAAAAAAAATGTATTCATAGTTAAGTATAAAGTTTTTTAATATCTTGTATATTTAAGTTTTGAGGAGACAGTACGATAGTTTAATGATGCATTTACAAAGTCAAAGGTATCCAAACTGTAATTTTGTATTTTTATGCATTTTTTAGCTTTACGGTATATGCCACATAGCAGGCTAGCCAGGTTTCCACCTGGGGATTTAGTGTTAGGACACTTCATCACCCATTAAGATACTTCCATTCTCCATTTCCAGGTGAATTCTTGAATCATTGCAATTTGAGTGACGGAACTTAACGCCGCGATTGCCTAGTTATCAGAGCGAGGAAATGAAAATTACTTTTAGTTTTATTTTTTTATAATACAATTAATATATCCACGTAATATATTTCTAGGAACAAAACTCTAGCAACACACTCCAGACTAATTAACGGAAAATATCACGAGCCCATCAAATTTACTTGTACCGTAATGTTTGTACGCGTACTAGGTACCCGGTATTTCTGAACTCATCGCCTCCAGTCAAATATTCTGAAATAAGGACAATTACCAGACGAAAAAATGTAGACCTAATTTAAAGGCATATTCTGGAAGACAACACTAGTATCGATATATTTTTTAGCTTCTATTGATGTTAAGCATTGATACAGTCTAGACTGAGTATTTAATGGTATTATTTCATGAGGTCGATATGGCGCAGCGGCACAAGGATGTGACTGTCACGCGACGGTTGTGGGTTCGATCCCCACTCGAGGAAGTGTAATATTTATTTACGTTTATATTTCGATTTCTTCGCTCTAGTCTCGAGGCAAAGCGCGGCGTTGAGTTCGGCAGAAAATAGAGAACGGAGTGTCTTAACACTAGGTTCCCTCTGCCTACCCTGTTGTGTGCGGGATACAGCGTGAAGCTGATTTAATTTTTTAATTTTTAATTTTATATTATTTCATACCTCCTACAAACTTAATAGCTCCTTACATAGAATTTTACATAATAATTTCGTCCTGTCATAGTGTCCGTCATCAAAGACCTGAATACATATTATATGCTCATAGAGATTATAATATAAAAGAAAAAATATTCCCAAATACACAGAAGGAAGGGAAAGCGATTATGCGCGAAGATGTTGACATACTAAACTGACTTAACGGGAGCAATTTTTGATCTTTGCTGTGCAAACGCCACTGTTGATTTTTACAAAAATATAATATAATCAATGGAACAAAGATATTTACAATCAATTACATTTTTCTTTTGTGAGAATTTGTTCTTTGTTTTTACTAAGCCTGGGAAAAATTCTTAGCGTAACATAAAATAATTATATCTTACAATGATTACTTTAGCTATCAATTAGGATTTTAATTCGTAGCAATGCTATTTGTGTTTAGTAAAAAAATGTATAAAAGGTTTTTTCTTAATATGTAATTAAATTTAACGTTATACAATACCTTGTCTAAGACATGCATAGACATATTTTAATTTTTGTTTGTATTTTAGATTATAACTATATTTAATTGTATGAAAAATTATTATTATCTTATTAAAGTTATATCACCTTTTTTTATCAAATTCACATGGTGAAATAAAAGAATAAACGAACTGACAACAGCAGCGCAGTACAAAATTGAAGAGTCCAAGAAAAAAAGATGTCTCAACCAATATTCATATGCCATTCTATTTTTAGCTGAAAATCGTTTCAGCGATACCAATCAAACGACCGGTACGAAAGATAAGATTGTTCTGTATTTCATTCGAAAAAGTTACTTTTCACGTTTTTTGCTCGAATACATATAAGAAAATTTATTTAAACTATCCAGTTGGCTGTGACTGTAAACACTACAGTTGCGTTGTATTCCCACACATTTCCCTGACTGGGAATCGAACCCAAAAATAAAATACCAAATACTACATGTATATAAAAAATATATATATCAAGCATTGGCTTTACAGAAAATAAAAATATGTAGGGTCGCTGAGCCAACTATATTGAATTCTTATCGTCGTTCGCATCGTTACGTAGAATGGCGTCGCGTCGGGAGCGTCGCCTCGCCTCGCTCAGTAGCTCAGGATATTGTACTCGGCCCCGATTGCGCTTCAGACATACTTGTAAGTTTATAAGTGTCTTCTCATTACATATTGTAGTTGAAAAGCGAAGCGATAGAAAATAGTGTTATTTTAGAGTTGGATTTATATTTATTCTTGGATAGCATTCGGATTAGCCTACAGTACCGTGACAAATTGCGTGTTCGCTTCCCACTCCAAGAAATCGAATGTTTATTATTTTCATGTCTTCGCTCTGGTGTTAAGGCAAAGCGTAGGGTTAAGTTCCGAGTCTCAACACCCAATGCCTACAGAATTCGGCGTAAAATGGAGAACGGAGTGAATTCTGGTTCCCTGCCTGCCCTGCTAATAAGTCAAAAACATCAAATTTTATTCGTACTTAGTATACACGAATAGACATCACAATTGTTTAATATTTCATTGCTGAAAACATTCCCTCGAAAGCCTGTATTAATTATGGAATCGTTATAAAAGCTATGAATCTAAATCAAGTGAACCTCATCAAAGTTTGTTGTAAGTCAAAGTCTGTGGGCGGTCGTAACTCATTTTGTTGCAGGGTCCATTGTTACCCAAATTCAAATTCAAATTAAGTGTATTTTTTTTAAAAGAATCCAAAAAAAACTTATTCAAAAGGCCCAATCCCTACCACGCTTATTTTGTCAATGTTTATACGAACGAAACTTTGTAATGGAAATTTTATGGCTTCTTTCTTTACTCAAACTTTGTAAGGAAATGCGTTGGTAAATTGTTTTAAGAATTTTTCATACGACTTAATGTATTATCGATTTTTCTTTTTCATTCATTTAGTTTGCTTCGGATATGTAAATGTATGTACTTATTGCGTTCTTCTGTTTCTTGCAAATCAGTGTAGGCAGAGAAAAACTAGAGACAATACGCTAATTTTTTCCTTTTAATTGTTCCAGACCCAAAGAGTAAAATTAGACCATATTACTAAGACTCAACTCTCCGTCCGTCTGTCACCAGGCAGTATGAACCGTGTAAGCCAGACATTGTCTTGTCGTGTTATAGATAATGGTGCAGAACCTATCATGTTCGGGTCTGACTCACACTTGGGCAATTTTTTATTTATTCTGTGTGCTTGATAAGTTTGGCAAAATCATTTTAGCCAGGTGATCTGGAACAGCTGTTTTAAAACTAGATACCTCTACCTATATGCGAGATACAGAATGAAGCTTAAAATAAACATATACCCAAAAATATATAAAAAAAACTCTGGCAGACATTGTCATATTACGAAAGATTAAGTTGTAAAACGTATATCGCCTTGCTGGTTATGCGTCTGGCTGTAAATCTAACATTTTATAGCCGACGATTCCCCGCGACTGTAAAGGAAGGTCCACGACGGTACTTGTCGAATAAACAAACTCGGACTCTCTAAATAGCGTTGCAACAACGTGCCTGGACTGGATATTGGGGATACTTCTCTCTAAAATTTGACACTTTTACTAATGTTTGTGGTAGTTTATTGTATTATAAACGAGTATCTTTTATTACTTTATATTGTTATTTTATATATTTTAAAGTTTATTTATCATATGTTTTCAAACTAAACTATAAGTAGATATAGAATAAGATTTTAAAAATATACATAAATTAGTTAATGATAAATAAAAACATTCTACATTTTATAATTGCTTATAATTTTAGACGTGATATTTAAAATACAATAGTGTACTACTATAAAAGTTTAACACTAGTAGAACTAAGCAAATATAAATATATTTGGCTATTTTTAATCCAACTGGCATATTTAAGCATATGCTAATACATAAATCGAATACTCAGAAAAGGTAAAAACCTTGATGTGCCATACGCGCTGTCTCGACAGGAAGCGACGTGAAAACGTTACATTAACACGAAATGAAGAAATGTTATTTATATTCAAATAAGATGTTATATTAACATAAATAAGAAAATTTACTTAACATATTTATCATTTGTATATTACTATTTATAAGGACATCCTTTATATGTTTTGCAAAATGGAAAGGTGAGGTATATTCAAATCCCGCCAAGGGTCTTCCGGGCGTGCCTGGTATTGCTCTGAAGACAGCTGCGGCCATCCGCAAACCTAATTTCATGCTCCGCCAAATATGGACGAAATAAATGGAAGAAAATTCAGTTGACTGATCACAACCTGTCGGAGTAATCCTAATCAACATAACTTACTATGCTATGCTTCTTCTATCCCTTGAGTATCCTGGTCCATCTTTATTGAGAAGTATATGAGTAATATTAAGTATGAGAGTACTTTTTTTCTAGTTTAAATTATAAAGGAAAATACTTATTTTGAGGAGAGATTTATCCTTAAGTAACTTTCGAATTTTAGGGTGTACAGTCCTATGTAGGTATACCTAAATAACTAATTTCTCTCTACCTTCCGTCATTATTTTAAATAATATTATTGACGTAAATTAAATAAAATATTATACAAAAACATATTAAACAATTTCTACGCCATTAAAAAGAATATTTGATGAATAAAATTCATAACCATTTGCCCAAATTAGTCGAATTCAGTAATTTTTTATCAAATTATTCGTAGTCACGTAATGTTCAATACGCACGAAATTGCCACTTCACAGAGTTTCCTCTATACATTCATTACGAGTGGAAATAATGAACGTTCATTAAAATGTACATACAGTATCTGTTATTTATCCTTTATGTTAAATTATATATGAAACAGAGAGCTCTAGCACTAACATGTCTCTTTAATATTGTATTTCAATTTCATATTATTATATTCATAAGATCTGAAGTCGCATATTCAACATAAATACAAATATATCTAAAAAATAAATCAGCTTCACGCTGAATCCCGCACCCAGCAGGATAGGCAGAGGAAACCTAGTGTTAAGACACTCTGTCTCCACTTTCGCACTTTGCCTCGACACCAGAGCGAAGAAATGTAAATATAAACGTAAATAAATATTTCGCTTCCTCGAGTGGGAATCGAACCCACAACCGTCGCGTTACAGCCAGACCCTTGTGCCGCTGCGCCCCGACGACCTCAGTAGTTATTATCCTAAAATGAGCGGATTATTTTATAATAATATACTTTTTTTATTTTCAGCGTCACTCTGTATCTTGCGCACATCAGGGTAGGCGTAGGCGTAGTGTTAAGACACTACGTTTCGCATTTTCTGCCGAATTCTGGACTTGCGAGTTTTTGCTTCCACGTCTCGAATGGGAGTCGAACCTACAACCTTTCGCGTTTAAAGTCACTCTTTGTACCTATACGCTACGACTACGATATGCAGCTTTATTAGTCCATTTCATACATTTCACAAGTATTTTCTTCTGAAAAATTAAGCAATTTATTACTCTGAAATTAACACGTTTCACTGCAACCGTACGAAGTAAGCCCCTGGGCCTGGGCCAAAGTGGATTGCGATATCGGCAGATATTCGAGATCCAGTTTTGATAAAGATATTCTTACTACTTATCAAATAACTTACCCATTATATCAAGTAAGATGAATGCCATAATATTTTTATTAATCGTTGTTTTATTTAATTTAATTAATCGGATGTTTTGAGAAGCTCTCTTTTTATTATTTTTTTATTTTTTTTCTCCCTTTTTATGTGCACTGGAAAAGACTGTAATATTTAAATAATTTCTATAGGTAACAACATTTTTTTATAGAAAAGAAAAAAAAAATAGGTAAAGATAAAAATAGTTACATATAAAATATGTTTATTCCTCTTTATATAGCTTAATATATACAATATTGAACAAGAAGTGTAAAAAAACTTTTCAAGGAAGCCAATTTACCTGTTCATTTTGTCAATACTGGCGAAACTTTTAATTAAACGATGTTATGCTATCGCCGATGCTTGTATTAAGTAAAGTTTTTTATATTTATTTTTAATTTATTTATATAAATTGGCATCTAAATTACGATCGTTAAATAGCCATATATAAATATATATAGCACGTATAACTGTTAAAGCGACAGGTTGCTGGTTCGATTCCCGAAAATTCGAAGAAATTAAATATTTAACATTTTCATTTCCTCGCTCTAGTCTCAAGGCGAAGCCCGGGGTTGAGTTCCGCAACTCAACTGTTCCCAGAATCCGGCAGAAACAAGATATCGGAGTATTTTAACGCTATGCCCCCTTGGCCTATCCTGCTACATGTGGAATATAAAGCTGATTAAATTCGATATTAATTTAATAATTTAATAAAAAGAAATTCCCGTAGTTCACCAAGGTGAGCAAGGCTGAGAAGACCACAAATACATTTCAGACTCACATATGTACACAAGGAACCTAAGGAACCTAAAATTCATGACTTCTAGACCTATTTACATTCCAACTGAAGAGCGACATTCTGAAACATCTCTCGATAACAATAATTTTCGAGCTGACCGTCGCTATTTACTTTGAAAACAAAACCTGTGGACCGTAACATCGATATCAATTGATTCTAACGAACAAAATAATATATCATAACTGAATTTTGTTTTAGAATTTCAATAGGAATTGAAATATGTTATTGTTTTCATTTTTAAACAAACGCTAGCGATGCAACTATGTATTTAATTTTATTCAAAATAAATATAAACAAAAAGTAACAGGCCATTGAAATGTTGTACGTATTCAAAATATATTTCAATCAAGCAACTTTTATACACTGTTCTCCTATTTTGTTTGTTTATTTTTGTCGAAGAGGTGCGGGTTTGATGCCCGCTACAATATTCTTAATCTATATATATAAAAGGACTTGTCCTCACTGACTGAGGTAAGACGCACGCACAGCCGTCACCACTGGTGGTAGAAACGTGAAATTTGGACAGATGTTTACTTTCGTAATCTGGACATCCACTAAGAAGGGATTTTGAAAAATGTTAAATTTAAATTTAGCGAAATAGGGGTTGAAAGTTTGTATGGAAAAAAAATTAAATATGCACCGATTTTTATAAAATTGTAAATTCAGACTCTTAAAATGATTTGATTGAACACGTGTTTCACGGTTTCTTAGAATTTACCCTCTAAGGGTGCCAATAAGGAGTTGAAAGTTCGTATGGAAAAATCTTTAAATCGCCATCGCTTTTTATAAAATTTGAAATTTAGACTCTTTAAAATATTTCATTGAATACATGTTTCGTGGTTTATTTTAATTCATCCCCTAGGGGTGCAAATAAGGGGTTGAAAATTCGTATGGAAAAATCTTTAAATCGCCACCGATTTTTATAAAATTTTATATTTAGATTCTTAAAATTATCTAATTGAACATCTTTTTCGTGGTTTTCTAGAGTTCAGCCCCTAAGGGTGCATATAAGGGGTTAAGAGTTTGTTTGGAAAAATCTTTAAATCGCCACCGATTTTTATAAAATTTGAAATTTAGACTCTTAAAAATATTTCATTGAACACATGTTTCATGGGTTATTAGAATTCACCCCTAAATACGCAAGCGAAGCTCTGCGCGTCCGCTAGTATACAATAACACTTTAAAAATAGTAGACCTTTCTGGTAAATTATTAAGATGAGATATTGAGTAAAAGAAGGGATCAGCTTCACGCTGTATCCCGCATACAGCAGGGTAGGCAAAGTAACCTAGTGTTAAGACACTCTGTTCCCCATTTTTGGCCGAATTCTGGAGGCAATGCGTGTTGAGTGGCAGAACTCAACGCCGCGCTTTGCCTCGACACTAGAGCGAAGAATGAAAATATAAATTTAAATAAATATTTCTTTTCCTCGAGTGGGGATTGAACCCACCATCAGATTATTTTGCAGCACACTTTGTGCCACTGCGCCACAACTGGCCTCAATGAAAAGAAGATCTATTGTGTATAACATACACACATATGCAACATAGCGTAGAAACTTAATACTTGTTATCTGAGTTCTGTAGGAAGTGTTGAGGAGCACCAAGAAAGGATTTCTGGAAACTCCTGTAGAAATTTAAAAATGACATTTTATGGGTCGACGCGAATGAAGTTGCGGGCAAGAACTTATACACAATTTAAGTATACCATATTTTTAATGAATTGCTTTTTCTTTTAAAAGCATTCATCATTTTAAACATGTTTTATATACGTACCTATATACATTGAGTTATTTTATACGTTTTAAAAGGTTTACGTTTTCATTTTGTAAAGGTCAATACGAGAACAGGTTAATCTGGATAATCGATTCCTCTTTGGATTCAAGTTGAATGATTGATTACCAAGGGGTATTTCGGTAGTATCTCGAATTTGAAGTTATTTTCCTTTTTTTATGTCATAGCCCTTATTGTTGTAAGTAATTATAATTGTATGTTAAAAAGAATAATTCGTACTTTTATATGTTTATGGATATATATAGGTACAACGAACATTTTTATTTATATAAAAATATTGTATGTGTAATAGAAAAATAAGAAAGCCTATTTGAATCTTAAATATATTTTACTTTAGAAAAACAAGATTAAAATCTAAACCCGAAGTGCCAAGAATTGATTTATTTAGTCCCCGCGGTAAGCCTGATTAACGGCTGCCTACCTTCTTAGCAGACATTTTTGTTCATTTGCTCTCTAAAAGACTGTAATTTAAATATTTTTACATTCTCACGCCATTTTTCGTCATCTATTATTATTGTTCGCTCAAGTATAATCAAGATATTTTAAGCCAGATTAGAAATAACAATAGTTTAAATATGAAACCATAATATTTTTAATATTTCTATAATATATTCAACACATTAAATATTCGACGTATTTTTCGAAATTTTTCAAAATTATATTATATATTAGTAATAACATTAAGACTAGAAAACTAAATTAGCAGAATTGTATGTATCTATGTAAACATAACATTAAAATGTCCAACGAAAAACCCCGGGTAATGCCAGAAGCGGCCATTAATTTAATCTTAAACGGGGGAATGCTACGTACTAATCGTTAGTAGTAAGCATTTTAAACTAAATTGTTCAGTTAGACACAGTCGTGACTCGTGGCGCACTGGCAGAAGTGTTAATTGTAAACTCAACAGGTTGTGGGTTCGATTTCCACTCGAGGAAATGAAATATTTATTTATATCTATATTATATTTTCATTTCTTCGCTCTGGTGTCGAGGCAAAGGCGTCGAGTTCAATGCCTCCAGAATTCGGCGGAAAGTAGGGAACGGAGTATCTTATCACTACGTTTCCTCTGCCGACCCTGCTGTGTGCGGGATACAGCGTGAAGCTGATTTAATTTATTTTTTTAATTTACTAATATAAAGCAATGATAAAATACAGTAGTGGCAAAAGAGCATAACGAAATACGTACGAAATTCATAACTCACAGAAAAACCGCTTATCCGCTTGCAATATTTCGCTTGAAACAGAATCACCGTACTATACTATTTACACAGATAAAAATTTACATAGTAATTTCATATTTAAATACTGCTACGGAGTTGAAACGCAAATATGGCATGCAAAGCTTTATTGTTGCTGCGTACGTCTAGTGCACGTTAAATATTTATTTAAATTTTATACTAACATGTTATAAAAATTTAGTGGGGTTTAGGTGTTTTTTTTTAGTACCATACTCACAGAAGGGTATGCTTATCACTAGGTTCCCTTTGTCTGAGTGTTTCACTGCAGTGTGCGGGATACAGCGTGAAGGTGATTAAATTATTTTTTAATTTATGTTTATTTCCCTGCTCTGGCAGCAAAACGTGGACTCGAGATCCGTAACGTGATACGCATTTTTTCGAAAATTCGGCAGAAAGCAACGAACGAAGTGTTTTAACACTAGTTTTCGTCAATCTACCCTATTCTGCATGATCCTAGAATTACTAAAACTTAGTATAAATCATCATTATATTCAAAATTGGGATAAAATAATAAATTCTTAAAGTTGCAAAAAAAATGATAGGTATACATACGAGAATATGTTAAGAAAATTTGAAAATAAACTTTATTGCACACAGCATTAGTTGCGTCAGTAAAGTTTGTTTATGCTAGAAATATCTTGTTGATTTTCTTTGGGCCCCAAGTAATTCTCTGGAAGCAGTCCCTGGGGAACCTTTCATGTTGTGCAAACAATATTAATAATAGTTTCAAGTACAATAGCCCAGTCGACTCCACTGGTACGAAAATGAAGGGTCTCAAGTTAAGTTTCAATTTTTAATTAATCACTCTGTAACTTTAACTTGGAAGTTATTACGGAAGTAGGTAAGTAAACTAACTAGCTTTGAATAACCTTGAGGCAGTCGTGGCGCAGCGAGAAGGACTATGACTGTAAACGTGATGGTTGTGGGTTTACCTTTCATGGAATTAATTATTTATTATAAAATATTTTATAAATTTAATTCTTTTATTCTTTTTTTCTGCTTCACGCTGTATTCTACACAAAGCTGAGTAGGCAGAGGGAGCCCAGTATTAAGACATTTCGTTGCCATTAAGACACTTCCGTTCCCTGCTTATCGCCGAACTGTTAAGGTATTCTGTGTTGAGGGCGGAGCTCAACGCCGCGCTTAAAATTCGACGCCAGAGCGAGAAATTCAAAATCCATACCTATATTATAAATTCGAAAGTAACTCTGTCTGTCTGTCTGTCTGTCTGTCTGTCTTTTACGCAATCAGGGCCAAACCGCTAATTTAATTGTGATAAAATACTCATATAGAGATACTTGAGGGTCCCGGGATGAACATAGGATACTTTTTTTTTCTCATATTTGTAATATTTTCGTTATATAACAATATATTAAAATAATTAATGTGACAAGGAATTTATTCCGCCATGTTAATAACAATCGTCGCTACGCGTTGCTAAGCAACGGCTTGCAAAGTTTGTTGTTTTAAGAAAACGTCACCCAAAGTGAGTTTGCTTAATGCATACATGACGCGCGCCGATATAGATTTGTATACATTAACAAAAATTAGATGATTTCTATAATTTGATATTCATCCTTATGAAAATCAATATAATAGTCACTTTTAGCATTTCATCTTGATGGAAATTATAGTTTACTGTATAACATTCTAATAAATAAGATGTCACTGATTCCAAATGACCTAGCCTACGAGTGGTATAGTATGACCGACACGAACGGGCAGATGACTTTGATGGTTTTGTAAATTTTTATATATTTTCGAATTACTGTTAATTTTTATGTAATTATTTGCTGCTTATAATTAATTTATCTCAGTTCGGTTGTCTATACCGATGTTATACACTTAAAATATCGTAATTTTAATCATTTGGGATTTTATTTAATATTGTTCGCAAAAATTAATAATTATTTAATATAGAAAAATGTTTAGTACACGCGCACGGCAAACTTTAGGTACTTTTTCTATTATTAAGAATTTCCTTTAGTTACTTTTACTTTTTTTGTTTCTTCATTTCGGTTACTTAGACATTTTTTCTAATAATAAATCTCCACTTATTATTATTTTTTAACTTATTTTAATTATTTAGGCTTATATTTTCGCGGGCGTAGCCGCGTCCGGGCCCACTAGTATTAAATATTTCATTCCCCCGAGTAGGAATCGAACCAACAACTGTCGCAAATACAGTCGCTTATGCTACGACCGCTTTATTAATAATATTTAAGAATATAAAAATTTTCAATTTTGAATTGTATTAGCACTAAAGTAAAAAAGTAATAGCTATATAGAATTAATTTACTTTTCTAGCATTACTCACTCATAGCGTTCCACAAAAGGATCTGGTTGCTTTGCTTTGGAAATATCAAAATCATTCAACAGTATAAATTCTGACACCAAGATAGCCTTTTGGCCTTTCTTTGACATCAATTCACTACGAAACTAAGATGAAATGGTGGTCAAAGCACCATCCTAGCATTGTTTTGACTATCGTTTATGAGTAGAAAATGTTTTTTATTTAGCATCACGGGCGACTCCATTCATGTGGAACATTTTTTAAAATCTGTAGAGATACTTCTCTATAGATGTTAAAAAAAACCACCACTTCAACACATTGAACATTTGATAAAAACTTAACTTACACTCAATTCTTACTTTGAAAAATGTAAGCACAATATATTTTAATGCTACTGGAATCGAAATCTTGATTAAAATTCAAGAAAGAAAATTGAAATTTTTACATGTTCATTAATTTCATAGCGTTCTTTTCTTCCTTGCTACAGTAGGAGCTAAATTTATTTTTAAAGAAATTATCAAAATTAGAACATTAAATTAAAACAAGTAGGTACACAAATGAAATTAGTACGTTGAAATGGCAATGGGCTGGACACATCTGTCGAAGGACCGATGGCCGTTGGAGCAGACGAGTCCTTGAGTGGAGACCGCGGATCGGCAAGCGTAGCGTAGGGCGCTCTCCAACTCGATGGACCGACGACCTGAAAAAGGTTGCTGGCTACGACTGGATGCGGAAGGCGGAGAATCGGGAGTTTTGGCGCACCCTGGGAGAGGCCTATGTCCAGCAATGGACTCGAAAAGGCTGATTTGATTGATTGATTGATTGCAGTACACAAATTCTTCAGAATCTGACGCCATCCCACTGCGTCACGCCGATCACAAATATAAAAATACACAATAACTTCATTCTAAAATTGTTTTTAAATAAATTGTTCATAACATATTGTGGGCGTCGCATACATACATACATACATACATATATATATGTACATGCAGCGCGCTCTCAAGGGAATACCAGCTGTTACATGCAATTTAGTCGGATACCCTTAGCAATGTTACAACATACACTAGAGTGCTCCATTACGAAAT
>HE670065.1:0-16449 GCA_000313835.2 Heliconius melpomene melpomene
CAAAATAATCTATTGTACAATAACAGATTATATAAAAATAAAATCACTTGAGATAATAGTTTATATAAAAAAGGAATTGATTAATTAATGGCCCAAATAATTGCATTACAAAATTTGTATATTATATTCTTAACTTGTATGTTATATATAAAATAATTTTGCACCTGTAACCGTAACCGATATAGGTACATACTATATCCATATCCGTCACAAAATTCGAAACACTACATCCGTAACATCCCTGGTCTCTACCTGGTCGGTTAACATGGTCGACATCAACTGCCAATCGTTCACGTAGCTATAAAAACTTAAAATTTCATAAGATATATCAATAATACAAAAAACATACTTAGATTTTAATGAAAATATTGTTAAATTGAAATTATAGTGAAAATTTAATACTCGTTGATGAATCGCATACGTAGCCAGGTTGCTTACACGCTAGTGGAACGGGAGCTGTGTTTATCGATACTTTGATCTTATTGCGCTTTTTTAGTCTTCTATGTTTTTCTTTATGTTCTCAACGAAGAAGTTAAGTAAAACAAATTCGTTAGAATTGTTTGGCAGTAGCGAAGTTGTTCATGAAAATGATAGACGATTCCAAAAGAATTAGCAAAATTCTCTTTTTATAGCAAAAATGTAACTATTGAATCAGATTAATAAAATTTAAAGTAACTTGTTTATTTCAATAGTTTTATTAATTTTCATAAAAGTCTTTTACATTTTACATTAAAAAAGACCTCAAAACTTTATTCAAATAAACATTTTTTTTAACAGTCTTAGTTCTGTAAATTTTGCAAAATCCTTACGCACAGATAATTGATCGATCTCCATAATTGTTTTACTTAATACATATTCAATTATGACTTGTTTTCACTACTAATTATTAATATTTATCAACAGTGCAATTGTAAACTGTCAATCATACCATCAATGGTTCCCACATAACTATGAAAATCCATAAATTTCAAAGAAATTTAAATATTTTTATTAGAAAAATTGCATTTTAACAATAAGTAATAATTATTTCTCATAAATATTGATGGTAGTATTGATAGTAAATTGACTTGCCATAAAAAGGTGCTGTTCGAAAGTAATTCCATTATTTAGTACAAATGTGTTACCCTCAGTGATGATTGAATTCCGTACGTTGATTTATATTTATAAGACTGATTTAATGATTTCCTTGTGTTCTTAATTAATTTGTAATGTATCCTTGCTGATGCTGTCTTCGGATAAATATTATAAAGTGGTATATTCAAAGAACGGAGTGTCTTAACAATAAGTTCCCAGGTTCCCCCTGCCTACTGCTATATTTGGGATGCAGTGTGAACTTAAAAATAAGTACTATGTTCACTATTAAAGTCAATCGTCTTTAAAAAATAATGTACTAACACTACTATCGAGTTAAGCAACAAATGAACTGAGAACCAATGTTTAGGTAATGGGAACCAGCATTTTATCATATTTATTCGATGATTATTATATTTTAAGATGTAATTATAATCTGTATACGTTTTATTTTTATAGCAAATACTTATGTATGGCACAGATTATAAAAAATGGGGAACAAAAATTTTTTAATTCAAATATACAATAATGTTCACTGTCGAATGCAATCGTAGATGTAAAAGTAAAAGTGTATTTTTATAATATGTTAAATATAATCACTAAATCAAATGTTAAATAAAATAAATTTTTTACTATGATTTTTCCCCAATAATTTTTGTTCCCCATAAATAATGTAAAGTACCCAATGAAATATAATATATTGTTATTTTTAAAGCAATGTATTGTATATTAATGGTAGTCAAGTTTATTTCGAATATTCAGTGTTGCTATCCTCAATCCAGTAGACGCCATTTGTATATTTTTAATTGCGAAATGGACACAGTGTTGGCTTAAATTTATTTTTAAGCTATAGAAAATGGCGGATGTTTTGGCGGGACGGTGTGTATTTAGATGTAGAATAATTATTTTATAAATAAATATCCCGCGCCGCGTCCCGGGACACGGTGGATTCGCAAATTATACATAATGTATATGAAAAATAAATTTATGTGAGGCGATATGTGAAGTTTTCTTTTTATTAAGTAACCTATTTTACCCTATTCCTGCCTTTTTTCTTTTAATGTTGACCTGACAACAATATGGATTACTAAATAAAGACTTTTTTTTATTTTAGCTTTTATTTGTGAGACATAACCCTACAAAAAGAAAAAAAATCGTAGTAAAAGATCCGTCTCTAATCGGTTCAGATTATATAAAACATTACATGAGGCTCACTTACTATAGTTTGTTACAGTAAAGAAATACTAAACTAAGTATAAAAGAGTGAAAATGGCAGAATTGAATTGAAACGGTTTTTTTTTGTGTTTTCAACATATACACTTGTGTATGTTGATATAAGTTTTTACAGATAACTAACAACAAATATATAGATAAACAAATAATTTTGTGTTAATAAATCTTCCTATTATTCGTTATTCTCCACGTCACGCCACGTCTTCCTAACATCGTTATCGGGTAATCCCATTATCTAAGTGTTGTGACATAAATTGACTCAATGGATACATATTGCTCTGTTAATTATTATACCGCGCTTACTTTGGAAGATTGCAAGGCAGGTGTACCAAACACATGATTTATAATTAAAAATTATAATATAGATTCAAACTGCGGCTTCGCCGGCGTGGTTACAAGGAAATAAGTTGTGTATGAGACATTCTCGAACATTCTAAGTACTCGAAGTGCCTTTGACCGGAGGTACAGTGGATTACAATGAAACGATTAACGTGATGTTATGAAGCTTTCTTAGATGCCTTCTTCAGTTACTAGACGGATATCGTACAGGGAACCTAGTGTTAAGAAACTCCGTTCCTATTAAGATACGTGTTGAATAGCAGAACTCAAAGCCACGCTTTGAATGGAATGTTAGAAAAATAATTTGTAATTTACTCATAGAGAGATTATTTGAGATCAGAACGTAAAACCAAATAACCTCCTCACCTTTAGTCGTTTATACAGGGTGTCCCAGGAGTCAACGATAAAACGAAACCAGGTGATAGACCAAGTCGTGACAGTTATGAGAAAAATATAAAAAAAAATGTATTTTTCATATTATATTGATTTTAAAAAATATCGGAAAAACCGACACCCTGTGATGGTTTTTCAAGTCCCAGGACTACAAATATTACTCTTTCTTCATTTTTTTTCTGTAATGTAATCATGAGTAACCCTTCTGTGAATTACAGTTTAAGATTGAAACATACCTGCATCAGTTTCCAATAAAATGTGGTGTTTTTGCCAAACATTAAATTCAAAATATTTACTACACCCAACTTTAACCGACTGTACTATAAAAAAAATGTACTACACTGTTTTTGCAAGTAACTTTAAAAGTTGGCGCATTTAATCTGGATTCCGAAATGGTACGACACTTGCTGGGTTACTTTTTTGTTGAAGAGAGAAAAATCGAAATACACGATAATCGGGATGATGTTCAACGTTTTGGTATCTTTTCCGATACATTCTAGCTGCAGCATTTGCGTTACATAACCATTTTCCATGAATGAAATGCATATTGGCAATGTGTCAAAGACCGAGTATATGGCCTGCGAGAGCCCGGACTCGAGCACTATCCTTATAAGTCCTGGGCCAGCCCCTAAGTCGGATAAGCGTTGCCTGGGCTAAGTGGCGGGAGGTCACTGGTGTGGTCTGTGATCGCAGGATACCGTCCAAACTCTTATCCGGCCAAGGAGATCATGATCGATGCCTCCAGACTCGTGCATGACGGATCATATCCTGAACTTTTCCAACGCTACAAAAACAAATAGTAATAAATTGTAAAAGTAAGTGTAAAATCATATAAATATCAACATATCATAATCCGTTGCTCCTAATCTGATTTCAAATAATTTAATCTATAAAACCGTCCCATCAGTTAATTCACCGCAAAGCGACTCCGTTGATCTGAACAGCCATATGCTTGGGTGGTTTAAATCGGCCGACTTAGAACATATTACGTATTCTCAATTGAGACGTCATGTTTGAATATCAATGACCTATCCCGGGGTGAGGCCTGGAGATATCTTCTATAAATTATCATAGTCAGATGGGGCGTGACTCACTGCGCAGTGGCTGTGGGTTCGATTACCATACAATTGAATTCGATGGACTTGTCCATTACATGTATTAATTCTAGATATATTATTTTTATAGCTGTGTCAAAAAAATCTTTTTATTATTACAGCGTAGTGATAATTGGTGAGAGAGAGGCGAGCAGGACGTTTTTTATGGTTCTATAAATGGTGAGAAAGTGGTAAACAATAATTAATATAGTAGGTAAATAAGTAGTATAAGGTAATATTAATCAAATGGGAAATTAAACAATTTTATATGAAATAAGGTACTACGTACAGAAATTATAAAATATATATACCTATATTAGAAAAAGAACATAAAATAAGTTTACATAAAATTTATAACCATAGCTGTTGGTTATTTCCGGTCTTTTAGAGCATAGAAAGGGTATAACATTTTTTATATATTAATAGGAAGAGATCGTAATCAGAGGATACGACAACTCCATTGTGAAAAACTTTTCTCCATCAATTTTTGTGTTATTATGGTTCCTATGTTTTTAATGTTATTAAAAAAAACCCTTCACGCTGTATTCCGTCTATAGCAAAGGGATAAGTATTAAGACATTTTCCCATTTTCATATCCAATACATGGATTTTCAAATGAAAGAGACTGGATTTTAATACAGATAATTTTCTTAAACTTTAAAAACTTTCAGCCAACACTAAAGTTAACTGAAATTTTTTCTAACATATTTTCTACAATTATATAAAACGATCTTTCCATTTTATCTTACAAACAAATCTGTAAAATTTCCATTAAATAGATATAAAATAGTGGGCATGTAGTGTGGTCAGGCTCGGTTAGGCAAGGTCCACGAGGTCCATTGATCTCTTAAGCCTTATAGGCTTGTGTACTCAATATTCCAAGATGTAAGCTAAATGACAGTATGACTGGACGTAGACAGTATACAAAGAGTATAAAGGTTTGATATTGAATTAATATTTGAGACATATTTATAGATATACAGGTACCTACATACGGTAACTATATAATAAAACTAATAAAATCTGCTTCACGCGATATCCCGCAGTTGCTGGGTACGCAGTGCGAATCCAGTGTTAAAACACTCCGTTTCCCACTTTCCACTGAATATTTCGAAGCATTGTGTGTTGAGTGGCGGAACTGAACGCCAACGCTGGAAGAAAATATAAATACGAAATTCCACTTTAAAACAAACTTTACATATACTCATAGTTAAATGAGTTAATAACACATTTAATGATCTATAGCACAAAGCAATTTGACTCTACCTGTCTATGGCCTATATCCTGGCTGGCTCATCACAAACTTTGAATGGGGTCCGCTTGGATAGCCTGAGCCGCGGTCATAATAGAAATTACTGTTCCAGATCGAAACGTTATATTTGCATATCAAGTGTTCTCAGGTTGAAATATCTCCTTCGAGGTAATGTAAGTCTAGAATAGAATTGTGTTATGTAGAAGACAATTTATTTTTAAGTTTAATTGGAAAAAAAAATGTTTGATTCGTTTTAATTTATGTTTATTTATAAATTTAATAAAAAGTATATAATAGTTTGTTTAAATTTTAAGTAAACTTATTGCCTGATGCTACAAGTTCAATTACCAGGATCACGACTTCTAAAACGTGGCCATAGATTCAAATCATATTTTCAAACTCTAGAAAGAGCCATAGATATATTTCTGTATTATATATTAATAGCAGACAAGATGGAGATCAAATGATATATTTATATAACTTAAAGTTCTAAGGGCTGGCTGATAACTCTATAAATGCAAACCTATGTATTTATAAAAAGAATACATTAAAATTCTTAACTTTGAATAAAACAGTTTTTAGTTTAAGCGAGAGGATACAACAGATATTGAACAACAAAATATTTAACCAAAGCTGATTTAATTACTTTAGTCGATGGATAAAAGTTTCACTTAATAAAGAGTTAATTAACAGCGGGACATTTCAAAGAGAAATAGATCAAAGAAATAAGTAGTGTTTGCAAGAGCTCGAGGAACTGGAAAATTACAAATTTTTATATGAGTATCAATTTGTCTCGCCGCTGTTTGACGTTTAAATATGGTAATGTTGTGGAGAAATGATATTGATGTTATTGAAAGACATATTGAATTAAGTAGTCATTTCGCAATTTCTTCTTTGAAATTGTACGGATATAGAAAGAGTAGGAAATACTTTTACCGTTATTTTACTACTAAAAGTATAAAATAGATCATCTAGCCATTTTCATACTCGATTAATTCCTCAGTGCTCATTTATCTTTCTAATAAACGCTTTTCCATAAATACATTTTGTGAAAAATGTTTCATTATTTTTCATGAAACCGGCTTTAAGCTCCCATTTTACCTTTTTAAAACTTCTATTACCGTTTTCTTTCATCGCTGAAGGCACTTTACGTGTTTCTAAAGGAGGCTGTAATATGATTAATTACTTTTCACGTTTTAAATCGATAGGATGTGTATTTAAATCATCGGCTTAGCGTTGGGTGCCATATTGGCCACCGCGCGGAGTAATCCCGCCATAAATAACTGACTGACGTTTGTCTGTGCTCTGTGTACTCTGTGGTACACAAACAACAGATTATATTTATTGCGGTTTGTTTGTTTTATTTTAATATTTTAAATACGATGACAGGTCCGCGTGTGGCGAGTTGGCGACTGTCGGTCTATTTGCGTTTAATTGAGCGGTAGGTGGTCTTGGTTTTTATTATTGATTTAAATTGTATGATTTCTTCAACGTATTAATCTAACAATGTAACTTCATTCTATATTTTATAACTTTATGCATACCTAACAATTTATTAAAAATTTATAAATAGTTTATAAATCGTTTTTTTTATAAATACTATTCCTGTATTATTATTATTTATAACACTCTATACGTATAGTAGCAATATCCCTCACAGGTTCATCAACAAGATAAATTAACAAATATCATCCAAATTACTAGGTCGAATATTAAGTGACCCCTTTATATCAAACGCTAAATAGAATATATTTGACCGTTATTCGTATCTTGGAAGAGAAATATGCAATTTGTCGAGCCACATAATTAGAGGGCAGAATTCTCTCCTTAATTCTTAAATAAGAAAGGCAAACGATGTCACGCAAAATAAGGCTTAATTTGACTGAAGTAATGGATATTACAGTGGGGTTCTATTTTATAAAATGTAGGCTTGAATACTTTAAGCGGCGTGACGTTCGACGTAACTTTTACTTTGAACGAGGATTTATATCCGTTGTATGGTTACTTTATTGTGTAAAGGTCTTTTCATATATGAAATTTATTTATATGAAATCAAATATTTATTCTGTTGTTATATTTTTTAAAATATAGTAGTATTTATTATTGTATTAATGAGAAAAAGAATTTGGTTCTGCTATAAGCATTTTTTGAGAAATGTTAATATAAATGTATGTATTTTTATAGCTTCATGCTGTATGTATCCCGCATTTAGCGCTATACGCAGAGCTGACCTAGGAACCTAGTTATAACTATGTAGTTATACTGTGTCGTAATGGGAACGAAGGCGTTGTTGAGTGACAGTGCTCAACGCCGCGCTTTCCCTCGTCACCATAGTGAATAAATTAAAATGTTACATTTCCTCGACTGGCCTCAGAAATGTAATTTTTTTGTGAGTATTGCTCTTATTTTTTAAATAGCTTAAAATTAATAAACAATAACTTCAACGAAATAAAGAAATTTATCTGATAAAATATACGTAATCAGTAAAAACTGAAACTTTATTAACTACCAATATATTCATTCTTTTTCCATCGGTTTTACGTAGCTATTAGGTGACTTTACTGCTGATCGAACCTAGGATAAAACGGAAAAAAATCCATATGTCTAATTCAAATCCATAACAGTACCTACGTAGTAATTGTTGTGAAATCAAACACCTCAGAGCTTTTACTGAAACTGAACTTGTTTTTATTTTTTTTATATGCACAGTTAGAGGCCGTCGTGGGGCACGGGCATAAAAATGAGACTGTCACACAAGGGTTGTGAGTTTGATCCCCACTCAGAGGAATGATGGATGGAACTCTTCGCTCTGACACCAAGGCAAAAGCCCGGTGTTGAGTTCCGCCACTCAACACGCAATGCAACGTAAAATTCGCCATAAAGTGGGGAACGGAGTGTCTTAAAACTAGCCAGATAGATTCAGCGTAAAGCTGATTTTTATTTATATGCACAGATTTTCGCTTCCCAAAAATCCTTCCATCAAAATTGAAAATGTTTATTTAAAAAAATCAATTAAGCAAAGGAATAACCAAACACTTGAGGTATTAATTATTTATTAGTAAAGAGCCGTCCCCCGGCGTCCCCCGGCGTCCCCCGGCGTCCCCCGGCGTCCCCGGGTGACGAAGATCTTTATTAAGTGGCACAATTCATTTGGTGGGGGAGATAGATTAATGGCTTCGTTTATAATAAACATTACTGTGCTTGTAAATGAGTTCGTCTAATATAATATCCGGGGCTCAGGTATGCTTCCGTGCAATTATTTTGAGAAATTCCAACATGTCAGTGTTCATTTTTCTGAAATTCATACAGTTATGCCAAATTACAATATTTTTTTCTGGAAATTTTGTTTTGTGTGATGACGACCTTATTATCACCAGTCTGTAATATAAGTAAGGTAAAAAACAAACTGATATTACTACTTTCTAAACTTTCATCTTAGTTTAAATTGTACCTAGGCTGTATTAAATAGCAAAAATAGGTATGTGAATAAGCAAACCATAAAAAGAAGGTCAATCACATGTACAGGCGGAAAAAAATCGATACGGTTTTTCAGTACATTTATCACGTCGCATCAGAGCGAAATTGAGAAGTCACCGAGTAAGAGGTTTTCGATCCGATTAGGATTTATTAAAATGTCCTTCAGATTTTTTTTTGTTTAAAAAAGGGATCCCTTATTTGGCTTTTACCGTTCACAAAGTATTAGCGTTGCTCGTATTGTGCTAGCAAATATACATATGTTCATAAAAACCTTACTAATGGGCTGGTTCTGTTGATATGCGAATTTTTTTGTTTGTTCTTTATTTTCCGTAAAATTATATTTGAAAGGAAATTCTGGAAAACATACCCTTTATAAGTGAAGTTAGAACTTTGGCTATGAGATTAAGTACGTGATAAGATAAAACTTTACAAAAATGTTACTTAAAAAGTTATCAAAAGATATCATTATAGTGAAGTCCTTATGGATTATTGAAGTAAAATACAAACTACTTAGAAATATTAACAGTAAGCTAACAAAATAAAGACAATCTTTCTTCCGTTTCTATAGCATGTCTAGGCAGAGAAGTGTAATGTTATAATAATCTCCATTTTATATTTCCGTTCCTTTTATAGAGGAGCACATTTAGTGTTGAGTGAAGGTACGCTAGATTTTTTTTCATACCTTACGCCATTAAGGGATTTATATTCTGTACTTTTCTCCGAATACTGAAGGCATTGCATGTTGAGTGGCAAAACTTAACGCCGTACTTAGCCGCGTTTCCAGAGCGAGAAATTGAAAATATCCAATACTTAATTTTCTCGATAGAACAAACAAAGAACCATCCAAACATTATAGAGGCACGAGGACAGTTCGAAGCAAGCTCTTCTTTGTTTATCCATCAAACATTATTCAAAATAATTATTTCAATATTTGAATTGTGATTATCAATTTTATCAATGCACGTAATTTTTATTTCAACTTTACAAAATATATATCGTGATATTAATTTTATAACAGAAACAAAAGTGAACGGCTTGATATAAACGATTCCTGGGTGGTGCATAAAACAACAACTACTGTTATTTCAGCCTGCGAGCGTTTTGTTTCGAATATCATTTCTAAACATTTGTTTTCTTTTTTATAAATATTTATACTTTAAGATATGATGTCGACGTCAGATATCTACTAAATATTACATATTACTATTTTAGACTGTAATGTCTCTTACTATACATTTTAATAAAAAAAGCTGGCATGTGCGAGTCCGACTCGCTAATCGAGGGTTCCGTACCAATTTCAGGATTGTAGGTTAACGGAAACCACAACTTTTAAATACTGGTAAAGTCAAGTTTGCAGGCTGTGCTTAGTTTGATATTTTGACACATTACCCGCTTCATTGAACGTAAGCAAAATAATGAAAATTTTCTATATTTTGCAAAAGAAAATCACGCGAAAAAAATCTATTATATCTACTTGTTTGATTTTATTACCAACGTTAAATAAGCTTTTAAAGTTGAAAGCTTCGGAGCCTGTCTAATGGTTTATAAAGCTGACATATTGGTTAATAATACTCTTTTGATGGTTGTACCAATTTATTTACAGTATTTGTACCTACTGTCTATATTAATATGGCACTTTGTATTGCAGTTACGTAAAATATTACGAAATTAAATGCAAATGCTAAACTCAACTACTTTAATAGAATGCCATAAACATGTTGAAAAATATTTAATCCAATTTATGTCTGAAATGAATCTCCGAATCCGAATCCGAATCTCCGTTGCCTTTGTAGCGCAGTAGAACAGCATCTGATTGTACGAGCGACGGTCGCGTGTTGTATTCCCACTCGGGGATTCTCACACCATTGAATTATTTAATATTTTCATTTCCTCGCTCTTGGTAAAACGCGGCGTTGAGTTCCGACACTAAACACGCCTCAAGATTTCGGCAACGGCAAGGTTCCCTCTGCCTACCCTGTTATAAATGCAGGATACAGCGTAAAACTCTATAAATATAAATAAATAAATACATTTTCTAGAAAGTTTATTTGTAACGATATCGGGATCATAAAAAATAATATCCTTTTTTTACATGAAAAAAGCTTTGTTCAATCAATTTTGATTCTAAGCTGCTTAATTTAAATAACAATCATTCTATAATAAGCTAACACGTGTTGAATTGGAATATTTAAGTTCCCGAATAGTTTTGGTTCTCACCACTGGGGAGCTTTGTACGTATAACTAATTTTGGCACGAAGCGAATCTCGTTAACTACGGAAATTATATTATGTTTTAATGAAAAACATTTAAATTATGAATACTATTGCTATTAAACATGTATCACATACATCAGTGGTTCATATTATGTTGAATTAATTATAGATTTATACAAATTAGAGGTTGAACAGGATCCATTGTGGCGAAGGGGCACAAGAGTTTTGGGTTCGATCTGGCCCCAAGGCAAAAGCTCGGCGTTGAGTTCCACCACTCAACATGCCTCGAAAAAATTGTCGGAAGTCGGCAGGGGAGTGTAGAACATTAGGTTCCCTCTGTCTATCCTGTATGAGTGCGTGGTAGATTTTTTTATTTTTAATGTTTATCAAATTTGAATTTATAATAGAAAATAACTGTACATATAAGGTATTTTAAAGTAATAATACTACAAAAATATACCCGATTTCAATGATTCCATGCTCCAACCGCGAACAACGAAATGGGCGAACTTAGTTCATTATAATTTTTATAACTCGAACTTTGGCAAAGTCCACCTGTGACTTTATGGTAACTAAAAAATATATTTCAAGCGTTGTATTGTATCAGTAAAAAATAGTTTTTGATAAAATTATATAGATTTAACGCACATAGCTGGGTATATAGATGAAAAGAGAGAATAGAAATATATTTTCACTATTCATTTAAATATAGTGGATAAAATTTGAAGAAAAAATAATATAATAAAATAAAAATAGTATAGTAGTAGAACGTGTAGTTTTAAATTTTTAACACTAGGCTCTACTTACTCTGCTATATAAGTAATACAGCGGGAATCTAAAAAAATTTAAAATATAAAAAAATACTTACCTACATAATTAGGAGATGCAAACCCTTACACAGAACGTATGTTTAAAACATGCTAATGATCACAGAGTACATCAAAGGTCCACGTAATAAATTAACCCGTTCCACATCGGAACCTACAAAGGATATGAATCTCATTAAAATTAGACATAAACTTATCAAACATTCTATCTCATAGATTAAAATACGTTTCCGACACCCTATAAATATGGCCAAAAGAAATGTTACCCTCGTTAAAATTGTATTATATTTACGACGCGACGTTACATTTCTTTATCGGATTAATTTTAAATAGGTTTTATTGTGGTTGTGCCTCAAGAGTACCTAGAGTAGAGTGTTAAATATCAGTTTTTGATTTATTTATTTATTTATTATTATTCTAAAATGAATAATTGTTAAAACTATTTAAAAATAATTGTTTAGACTATATAAACTCTGGTACTAAGACAAAAGCGCGGCTTTGGTTTCCGCTTCCGCTGCTAAACAAAAACAATGCCCAGAAATTCGGCGAAAAGTGAAGAACGGAGTGTTTTAACACTAGGTTCCCTCTGGCTACCCTGCTATGGATACTGCGTAAAGCGGAATAAAATAAAAAAAACATAATCAGGAATCTTATTTAACGAAAAAGCTAATTTTTCGTCGTAAGTAATTTGAAACAAGCATTTATTAAAAACTTCAAAATGCTATTATTCTGTACAAAATATGAAAAAATATGAACTTTTATAAAAGTAATAAAATAAAGTAACTATGAATCTATCAACTTGCCACTCTACTCTATACTGGATTAATCCCATTAAGTAATGCATAATTTATTTCCATTAATTACACGGCCGTGTAAAAACAAGTGGCGAATAAAGGGTGAGGGAAGCGACATATTAAATGTTACCAAAGTCTTTAACGTTTTTTTAAATTACTATTTTGATATTTCCTAAGAAATATATAATGTCAGGCCAAAGACCAGTCGTGGCGTACATGGGACCGGTTGTGGGTTCGACTCCACTAAATTAATATTTTTATTTCTACGCTCTGATGTCGAGGCAAAACGCGGCGTTGAGTTCCACCACTCAACACGCAATGCCTCCAGAATTCGGCAGAAAGTGGGGCACGGAGTGTCTTAGCACTAATTTCCCTCTGCCTAATTATTAAATTAATAAATAATAAATATTTAATTATTAAACCCTCTTCGAAGATAATAAACTATTTTTAAATCATTCGTTTCAAACAGCTTGTTTTTTACGTCATAGTGCATGTCAAGGCCTTATTAGTTGTTTCTTTTTTTCATCTTTTTTGCTACTTAGTAACGATTTGACCTATTAAGATATTAACTTACACTTCTATTATATATAGACTTCAATAAAATCGAGAACAGCTGGGCCGATTTCACTGATTTTAGTTTTGAAATATTAGTCATACTCCAGAGATGGTTTGATAAGAAACGATGTATGGAATCGATCAGAGCAGTGGAAGTAGCTTTCGTTAACTTAAGAAGAGACGACTTTCAAACTACAACATATTTTATATAATCATGGCTAAGAACACTCTCGATTAAGACCCTATTGAAATCAAAGTGTAGATCAAAAATAGCAATGATAAAAATGATAAATAACAATGTAATTTTCAAATGAAAGACGAGAAGTATACGATTTCAAATATTTATTTCCATCATATTAAACATAATCAATATTATCACAATAATTAAATAAACACTTTCAACTAATTATCACAATTGCAAAACTAACACGTCTCATTTAAAACTTAGATCTATGAAAATATAATCAAGACATTCACAGTTTAATGTCATACTCCGAGATGTCAATTACCATTTAATTGACGCTAAAGAGGTATAAATGCACGGATTTGTATTAATTTAATACATTTGTACAAAACGGTCGACGAGTCGTGCCAGTGCATTATTAACTCGGGAAGAAAATATTTTAAAATCCTAACATTCAATCTTAAAACTTAAGAGACGGCCTCAACTCGTTGAACGTACTGTAAACAATAACTTACATCAGCTATGAGTGCAGATGCGTCAGTCAATATAATAAAAGAACGTTTATAATTATTTTAACGAAAAATAAGCTTTTATGTTAAAATAATTATATATAAGTATAATCAAAGTATTAATAAAATTGAAAATATTACGTCATCCTTGTTTATTTGATTTTTTTCTAGTATTTTTTTTTTGTTAAACAATAAAATACCCTGATTTTTGAACAGAAACTTAAAGGCTCTACAACTTTCGATACTATATTTTAATATCGTTCCATATCATATAGTATGTAGTACATATTTTAAGATAATTAAATGATATCAAATCATATTTATTAGCCCTATCCAAAAAATAGGGTCATTAATTATTGGAAATGCCAACTACATTAATTAATAATATAAAATATGTAAAAATGAACTTTTTGAAATATTATTGTAAAGTTTAAATTCATCTTAAATTCTAATAAAACCTTCTTATTCTTGTACTCCTTCATCTCTTTAATACTGGTCTGAAATAAAACAAAAAATTAAGAGATATTGGGGGAATTTGGCACATGGCATGGTGGACAAAGGAAACCTAATGTTAAGACAATTTTTTATTCATAAAGACACTTCCATCCTCACTTTCCGCCTAATGCTTGAGACATTGCGTGTTAGTGGCGGAATTCAACGACGCGTCTTGCCCCATTACGAACAGGAAAATGGAAATATTAAACATTTCTATTTTTTTCTTCATTTTCATTGTTTTCTTTACAAGTGAACAATGTGTAAAAGTTTAGGAACCCTAACTTAAAAGCGGTCACAACTCGTCGAATATAATAAACAGAAAAGAACAGACTTACAATCCCCATAGGTATATATTTTTCGTTTATTCTAAACTTACTTCTTTTGAAATCCAAATTTGCTCAACAAAGTTGGTTGATTATTTGGCAAAGACATCGTTTTCTTTAACCCTGGCACCCGACATATTGATTTTTTATGATTATTTGTAAATTTTGTATTTTGTTTAAATGCATCTAAAGATGGCTGTAATTTGATTGGAGACAGTACTGGCTGTAAAAAAATATATGTTAAGGAATTTAAATTTTCAGCCTAATCTAAGAAGTAAATACATATATTACTTAGATTAATAATGTGTTATGTACAATTGTAAAATAATAAATTACCTGTGAATCTTCAATAACACTTTCACTGTCAGTCATTTCACTGAATCCTGTATCACTGGAACATTGTGTATCACTTTTTATGTTTCCATTTAGCTTAAAAGGATTCCTGGTTTTTGGACTGGTGTTAGTTTGATTATCCAAATTATCTCCTAAACTACTATTAGTTGGACTAAAAGAATTTTCCTTTTGTGATGAATTTATATCTAAATCTGTATTTAGTTCTATTTGCTCGACAGATTTTGATTGAACTTTGAACGGATTTGTATTTTTTTCTGGAGATTCTTCTATAACAATTGGGGTTGTATTAAAAAAATTACTTTCAATGACGTCATTATCTAAAATTGTTCTTGGAAATTTACTTAATTTCTTTAAAAAATCTTTATTTCGCATAAATTTTCTATATGATCGTTCTTTATTTTCTAGTATGGGTGATTTTTCGTTACTTTTTGTTGTTTCTAAGATGGCGATATTATGTACATTTTCTGAATCTGTATATGATTCGGAATTGTCTGTTTTTGTTTTTTACTTGCTGGCTCTGTACAGTACATGTTGCTCAACGTTTCAATTGATAAACTGTAATAAAAATATTATTTTTTTTACATATTGTATCCCGTATATAGTAGAGGTAGGCAGAAGGAACCTAGTGTTAAGACACTGTTTATCATCAATTTCCTAATTATTTCATAATGAGTGAAGAACTCAACGCCACGCGTTGTCCACCAGAGGCGTAATGAATGGGAATAATTAAATTAAGAAAAAATGCTGAAATAAAATCTACCCCCCTACAACTAATTTTAATAAAAAAAACTAAACTTAACTAGCTTCACGCTGTATCCTTGGCGGGGTAGACAGAGAGAACGGAGCGCCAAACGCTAAGATCTCTGCATAACTCTTTCGCCTCGTCCACCGTCATCCACCTCTTCATACATGCCCTCCGGGCGCCTCATGCTCTTTACGTAACTTATCTCCAGTATCTTTGATACTGTGTTTTCGAAAGTCAATCGAGATCTGCCCTACCTCTCTCACCACTCACTTTTTCATCATAGATATTTTTTGCCATTCTTTCATCACTCATTCATTCAATGTGCCCAAATCAGCACATTCTTCGACCTTAATATATGCTTATAATACCTTTGATCCTGAGTCTCTGGCACATATTTACTAACTAAAGTGACAATTTTTTTCCTACTTCTTGTTTCTGTTGATATTATAGGTTCTAATTTTATTTATTTTTTTCGCCCACGGACATTGTTCTTTTAGATATTCAGAAAACGATGGATTCCAGATGCTAGGGTGATTTGAAACACCTTTGTCTTTCCAATTTGTAGTTTTCACTTGTTCATACTGTAAAAAA
>HE670066.1:0-12840 GCA_000313835.2 Heliconius melpomene melpomene
CAGGACTCGACCTTATAACTGCAGAAATGCTCAAAGCTGACTTACCCACTGCTGTTGAGATTCTGAAGCCTTTGATCGATAAGATCTGGGATTCTGAAGAGGTTCCTGAGGACTGGAATAAGGGTCTACTCATAACTGTACCTAAAAAAGGTGACATAAGCCAATGCAGCAACTGGAGAGGAATTACTCTACTTTCAGTTCCGTCTAAGGTTTTCTGCAAGATCATCTTGGATAGACTATCAAGAGCCGTTGAACCACTCCTTCGCAACGAACAGGCGGGCTTCCGCCCCAACCGTTCGTGCATAGATCAAATCAACACCCTCCGCATCATACTCGAACAGGCATCAGAATGGCAGAGAGAGCTATACCTAACCTTTGTCGATTTCGAAAAAGCCTTTGACACGTTGAGATGGTCTAGCTTATGGTCCCGCCTGATCACCATCGGTGTTCCGCCAAAAATCGTACATTTACTGCAAGCCTTATACAAGAGTTGCTCTTGCAAAGTTCTGCACGATGGCCTTCTTTCCGAAGATGTAACCGTGCATGCCGGTGTCCGGCAAGGTTGCCTCCTCTCACCTCTCCTCTTCTTGATTGCATTGGACGATGTTATGCGCAATGTGTGTGAAAAGGGGCGCCGTGGAATAGAATGGGGAATAAGCGATGTCTTGGAAGACCTGGACTATGCTGATGACATATGCCTACTTAGCCATACTCGCAACGATATGCAGTCAAAGCTTGAAGATCTGAAGCTAGAGGCATCTAAAATAGGGCTTAAAATTAACATTCGAAAGACCCAAGGGATGAGATCTGGAGTCAAGAACTCAACACCGCTGCAAATAGGCACAGATATTGTAGAACAAGTTCACAACTTCACATACCTCGGTAGCGTCGTGTCAGTAGCAGGAGGTACAGAACAGGACATCTCTTCACGAATTGCCAAGGCCCGAGCAACTTTCACGCAGCTACGACCCATTTGGCAGTCACGTAAATTAACCCGTAGAGTTAAACTCAGGATCTTTGGCTCTAATATAAAGTCAGTGCTGCTTCATGGTTGCGAAACGTGGAAGGTAACCAAAGCTGTGTCGCACCAGCTTCAAGTTTGCGTAAATCGATGTCTTCGCCAAATTCTTGGTATCCACTGGCCCGAATTAATTTCGAATGTCAACCTTCGTGAACTTTGCCGAGAATCTCCAATCGACCAGCAAATCAAACGTCGCAAGTGGAACTGGATTGGGCACACGCTGCGCCGAGGTCCCGGCCATATTCCGAAGCAGGCAATGGATTGGAACCCTCAAGGAAAGCGCAAACGTGGCCGCCCCAAGCAAACCTGGAGACGTTCAGTTTTAGACGAGGCGAAAAAGATTGGCAAGACTTGGAACGAAATTAAACGAGAAGCTCAAGATCGTGCAAAATGGCGAAACTCTGGAAATAACGGGATTTTATATTATACGTCTCGACGTCCACTAAGTCTTATAAATGACAAAAAAGTTATAAGCTAATTGCTCTTATGAAATCCCGAATTCAAGAAATAACGTAACTACGTGTGACCCAAAAAGGAAAACTATTACTTTCAAAAACTTAAGATTCTCCTAACTAACTACTAAGTACTTACTGGTAAAGTCCTTGATGGCTTGAGAGCCAGAGTCTAGTATGTCCGTGGGGTTGATCCTTATCTTGCAGTGCTTGACGAAGGGCATGTCGGGGAGTTTCTGCCACTCTCCGCCGCCGGTCGAGCAGTGGATATCAATAGAGATAGAGTTCTCATAAGCGCGAATGACGCGCTGCACTTCGTTCTCTTGGTAAGCATCAGTAAAGTCCGCGAGGGAGAATGTCCCATCCTACGGAAGAAATGTGGTGTTAGTTATACCAAGGTTTTTCTTCGTTACCTACGAACCGAATTTTAATGACATCATGATCGCACAATATCTGCCGGGGATTGCAGTTGTGTTGTGAGTTTGATTTCCAGTGGAGGAAATGAATTATTTTTATTTGCTCTGGTAACAATATAAGCGTTCATCTCTGCCATATAACATGTAATATCTTGCAAGCAGAGTGAAGAGTGAGGGAGTGAGAGAGCCTTAACGCTAAGTTTTTCTGTCTACACTGCTACGTGAGGGTTTTAGCGTGAAGCTAAAAAAATACCTCTAAAATATACGAAACGTTAAAAATAAAATAATAATTATATCACTAAAATTCTTAAAATACAAGTATTACTGATATTAAAAATAAAATACAGAGTAATAGAAACGCGAGAAAATGTAACACGGTAAACACTCGCACGGCACGTCAAAGTGCATTTCCCGGATAAATCAATGTCATTTAATATCAATCTGTTAATGTCGCGTTCAAGTGAAGCGGAAATTAAGCGATGGAGGCGAGCTCGCGTAGCGTCGGCAAAAAAATACACAAGTATATGCTTTTCGTATGATGAAAATTTGAAATTGTAGAATTTTTTTAAATTTTACGGTTATTTTAGTTATGTTTTTTTGTTGTTAACGAGTATTTTTGAAGGTTTGATTCAGTACAAAATGAAATTTCATTTCTTTATCAATTGTATTCGAATATAATGTAATGGGTACTTATATCTTTTTTTTTGTGTATTCTACGTATACTTTTGAAATTTCACCCATTCAGAGAAAATAAAGTAAAAAATGATAGAGAAATATTTAAAACAGGAGGAAAAATTGTAAAATTTAGTCATTGGCTCACAAAAAATTGCAGTAGTTACCGAGAGTTTTTAAGCAATAATATAACGTGTTATTACTTATTTTTTTATATAAATTAAAATCCTTATTTGTACGAAAGTAAATATATTCACCTAATGTGAATGTATTTA
Source organism: Heliconius melpomene melpomene (assembly GCA_000313835.2). NCBI lineage: Eukaryota > Metazoa > Arthropoda > Insecta > Lepidoptera > Nymphalidae > Heliconius > Heliconius melpomene. The sequence continues at coordinate 2,837 of HE670066.1, forward strand.
CTTTATATTTGACATAAATTTTCAACTGAAGCAACAAATACTATTTTTATTTAATTTCGTTGTTGTCCATCCGAATAGTCGCTAATTGATCGAATGAATCGTCGCATCATGCTAACGAAATTTTGAATAATTAAAAGCAAATACCTGAATAGATATATATTTTACTGTGTAGACGCAGAGTCGATAGTTAAACAATTATATACTCACACTTTACTCACACATTCAGTAAGTGATCTTACTTGTTATTTGTTAGCTTCACGCTGTATTCCGCAGCAGGGTACACAGAAAGGAACCTGATGGGAGGTTCCTTTCTGCTATTTCTTGAAAGGAAATGTTATGTAGAGTTCCACCACTCAACTTGCCAATTCAAGACATTCTTGAATATTCAGCAGATAGTGGGGAACAGAATGTCTTAATATTAGGTTGATTCTCTCTGCCTACCCTAACCCACCTCTGTAGACAAAGGGTGAAAACTGCATCAATTTATATAGTTATTGATCTTGACTAAACCTTGTTTAGGGGTACAAATCTCATCAAAAATTTAGAGATTATATAAACAATACAAAAAAAATCTATACTATCTTTAGCCCACTTACTTGCATAATCCATGAGCCGTTTCCGGCAAACGTATATCCGGCGTGCACAAGGTGGCGGTGCCTGGTGAACGAGCTGAGCAAGTTCCTCATACATTGCATCAGCGTGTTCATCTGTGGGTGGATCAGGATTTCTGTCACGAGATTCTCTGAAGCATACTGGATCAATCTTTCGCCTGTAACAAAGTGATTTATTATTATATCTATTTTATCTGATTTGGACTTACTATTAGTGGCTGTGCTATGTATATTTTTAAAATATATATATTTTTAAAATGTGGCGTTAAATTCTGCCACTCAAGACACATTGCCTCTTTAATCCAGCAGAAATGGAGAATAATAGTATATTAATGAATATATAGTCTAATATTAGGTTCCCAGGTTCCCACCGCATACTTGCTATGCTATGTACTGAATAACATTAATCGTTTAAATGTAACTCGGTGATTGGAGTTGTCTTACACAACTTCTTGTTATTTCTTTGGTCAAAAGCTGCAAATCAAATCCATTTTTCATAAGCCTGACATTTTTCTTATCATCAAAGGTTTACTCGTATACGCTTGAAGGTCAAACCCTACAAAAAATCTTATATAATAAGAAATTGGAGCCCCGACTCAACGCCCTTGAACTTGTCGTGTAAACACAACTAATGGCACTCCGCCACGCCCGAAATTGAATCGTTTATCTCTATCACACTCAGCTGAGTCGAACGTTGGAAATATGGATTTTCCCGAACATTATCTCGCGTAATGGTTGTTTTAAGACGAATTTATAGGACTTTTTCTGGAAGATATATATATATATATAGGACATTAAAGTCATATTTTTTTGATGTTCTTCTTGTTTGACATTGCGCGACAATAACAAGACATACTTGAATTACCTGATGCTTGTGGGTTTAATTCCCAGACGAAGAAATGTTTAAATTAAATTATTTTCTTTTCCCCACCCGCACGCAATGTCCCGCAAGTTGAGCGAATAGTAAGAATGGAGAGTACATTAGGTTCCCTTTGCCGAAAAGCCGATCTTGCTACACATAAAATCCTTTTGATAAAAAATAGTAAAAATAGAATACCTACAAAAAAATATTTCACTTTGCCCTAAATTATCTGCATCATAAATCTCAAAAACGCTAATTTGACGAATAATTCTTTTCAAACAATTTAAGCCGTCGCGTCGAAATAACGCCCAGAGGTCTTTCATAATGAATTGCTGGCAAAAAATTATACTTTTACGAAATGTTTTTTAACCCTGGCTTTATGGTCATATTTTTTACTACTGTAAAAGTAAATATACATAGCTTGAGGGAGCCGTGACGTAGCGGCACATCGTCTGATTGTAAACTCAAAGATTGTAGGTTCGATTTCCAATTAGGAAAATTAATTATTTTCATTTCCTAGCTTTGGTTAGAAGCCGCAGGCACGATAAATGGGCAGTGTGTGGGGAAGGGAGTACCTTGACCGTAGATATGTGTATCTAGGTTCGTTCTACCTAGCCTGCGGGATAGAACGTGAAGCTAAAGAAATATTATTTTTGAGATATTTCATATCTCGTCTTCACGAAGCGATGAGCTTAGCAAAGTTCATTAAAGTTTAATCTGAGATTTTCTTTGAGAAGTGTCTTTGTGAAACTCAGTTGGTGTAACTTATTTATCGTCGTAATTTCAACTTGAAATTAATTTAGATATTAGGTAGATATGGTGTTTGGACACTCCGTCCGCTGTATTCTGGAGGCATTGTGGGTTCGATACCAGAACGAAGAAATGAAAGTGTTAAATATTTCATTTCCTCGAGTTACGTTTACAGTTACACGTTGTGTCGCGACTGACCTCATGATACTATAATTATATTTTTTCATATACATGTATTTAGGTTTTAAATACGATATAAACAGATTATTTCTTAAAAAACTGGTTGAAAAACACGACAAAGAATTAAATAAAAATTGAAATAACACAAAAGAAATAATCCGTTTATATGGAATTTAAAAACATCACTTTCATACAACATACATTCAAAATATTGAAATATAAAAGAAAAAGCTACTTCCAACGCGTTGAGATAATATAAGCTCATTCGCGTCTATACAAAGTCACAGCAGATATCGAGGGCCCTTGAAAACAGCTGAATGAATGAATTGAATAGCTGATAACGTGAATTATCGGCTTAGATGAGGCTTTTGTTTGATTTGTAATATTTGTATTTGTTTATGGTACGTTATTGTATTTCACCGGAGGGATGAGTTATTTTCATTTCCTTATTCTAGTCAAGCGAAAACGCGGCGTTGAACTCCTCTTAAGATGCAATGTTTACAAAGTTAGGCAGGAAATCTTCTTTCGAACGGAGTATCTTAACCCTAGGTTCCCATTGTCTACCCTTTTATAAGCGTGACAGAGAGCGAAGCTAAAATAATTAAATTTTACTTTCTTTTAAAATTTTAAGAAATCAAACTCTACATTTTCATACTTAGAAAAAGTATTATCATACGTTTTTACATTTTTGAAATCAAAAGTTAAAGAATAAATGTAAAGATAACGTTTGTTCGGAAATAATTCTGTCTTATCTTTTCTTATTTTATGGAGCAAAAGTTTCTAACTTATAAGAATAGGCTGAGCGAGGGCTTGAATACAAAATTACTTAACGCAAGCTTACAATGGGAGGGTTAAATAAAAAAAGACTTAATTTATAAGCAGTATTGTTTACTTAAGATAGAGAGAATTAGTGATAAATCATTCCATACTCTTTTTTATCGATTTTAAGAAATGTAGTTCTATTTATTTTAGAGCCATTAAAATTAATTATTATCGTGAATAAACTGAACCACCCACACATTGGTGTATGCAACGGAGTTTTTTAACAGTAGGTCCCCTCTGCCTAACCTGCTTTATGCAGGATACAGCGTGAAAAAAGAAATAATAATGAGGCAATTGAAAAAATTGTTTTCTTCAATAATTACATTATTAACTTATATATTTTTTCACCAGTTTGGTAAGACATGGTACGGCGTTGAGCTCCACCACTCAACACGCAATATCAAGAACAGTAAAGTACAGGTTATCTGTTTATATAAGCATAAATCGAAAAAAAAACAAAGTTCCCAACAACTACACGAACGTCGTAAACCAAAAGAGCAAGTAAAAAATTCCTGCATCGTTTAAATTTCATGCTCATATGAGTTGCAAGTGTTTTTTTTTCCATTTTTCCCTACAAAAAATCATTTTTAGAGGTTTTTTTAGCGAGAAATTTGCGAAAGTGTCTCGGTGATGCTCGACTATGTATTGTTCTGAGGAAAATTTTTACTATTTTAGAAGAGAAATTTAGGTATATTCGCACAATGTTCATTTTAATTTTAATTCTGGAGCTTATTTTTCAAAGCTTTTTATTATGAAATGATAAAATTTTTGACGTATGTATATTTTCAGTAGGTTAGTCGAGGCGTAGGGGCACTAGCGTGAGAAATATGACAGATTATGGGTTCGATTCCCACTCGAGGAAATTAAACAATTAATACTATAATCTTCTAGCTGTGATAACCAGGCATAGACCGGTATTGACATCCGCTACTCAACTCTCAAGCCTTCAGAATTCGGTGGAGAGTGGAGAATGGTATTTAACGAAAAAGGAGTGTTTAAGCAATAGGTTATCAGGTTCCCTTTGCTTAACTCTGCTCCAGAATTAGGCTCCAACGCACTACCGTCGCGTTTACAGTCACTTAAGTATAAATTATTACTAAACTTTGATGATATAACTCAACTCATATTAATTAAATCTATGTTTGGTAAAATCGTTCATGTAGAAATTCAGATAACGCGATTCACGTTCCCGTTCCCGTTGGAACACCGCCAAATGTGAATGTTATGAAACTGCGAATTAATGAAATGGCTTACACATTTGATGGATTCCAATAACTTTTGAGGGGATTGAATGGTTTTGGAAAGCCTCGGGGAGGTATTAGATTGTAGCTATCTATATAGAGCCTTATTTAGATTGATATTTTTTTAATTTCACGCTGTATCCCGCATGTAGCATGTACCGCATGTAATACTTTTCAAATAATTTTCGAGATATTGCGTGTTGAATTGCGGAATTCAACAGCACGCTTTGTCTGGGTGTATTCTATTCTCTAAGTATTTCAGTAATAAAAAGGACTTTATTATATGAATTACTTCTGCATAATATATACACCAACCACTTTAAGAGGAAAATAAAACAAGATATAAAAAAATATGAAATATTTTTTACTTCATAATTCTTCTAACGACTGTTATCCAAAGCTCGTATATCATTTCTTTTGGTAATGGGCCATTATCAAAAGATTCTTTATGGCATATACTTGAAGTAACTTTGTTAATACAATATTAAAACAATAAATATATATGTACAAACGTTTTAAAGGCCGTCATGACATTATATTTAAACATGAAATAAAAATATAATTTCACATCTCTGGTTGATCCACAGTGGAGTTCATAATGTGGAAAATGGATAAAGGAGTATCTTGATACTAGTCTCCGCCTACATTGCTATACGTGGGATACGGGTAATTCTCTAATTAAGTAGAGAAGAAGTCAGGTCTTCTTAGTAGTCTTCTATAGTAGAAATATTTAAGCTTTACTATGAGTTAAAGCTCATTGGTTGCCCATTCTATAGTCCATCTAGCATTCGAAATATCATGGCTTTTAATATTTTAGATTTAATAAACGATTTTCTGATATTCGATACCAACAAACACATTGATTTACATATACGACAAATGAGTCACACAAATCTTTATTTCATATATTTTTTTTATTTATCCGTGATGTATGGAGACCATTTTGGACATAAATTATTCCTAACTTTTTTCATTTCGCTAAAAGAAACGTAGATCCCTCGGAAAGTTGCGGGCGTGATTCACTTGAAATATTACTAAGTAACCCATATCTGACATGAAGAATCTGATTATACATATTTGATTCCATATTGTTACGTAAGTATACTAGAGAGGGCTTTTTTGTCAAATAAATGTAGTATCTATATAAAAGGGTGCAATTCACCATCGTAATTCAGTTTTCATAGCATCACCCTGTATCCCGAACATTGAAGGGAAGACAGAGGGAACACGGGAACCTTGTGTTAAGGACACTGCGTTTTCATTATGACATTTCCGTTTCCCACTTTCTGCTTAATTGTGGAGGCATTGCATATTGAGGGGCGAAAGTCAACGCCGCGCTTTGCCTCGTTACTTGAGTGAAAATATTATTTTTTTCAATTCTTCGAGTGAAAATCGAACCCACAACCTCGCGTTCATCGTCACACGCTTGCGCCTAGACCTCAGTTAGTTTTTTGTCGTATAATCTTTAGATATTAGGTGAATTCCCACCCAGAATATATTATATTCAAGACCATTTTGTTTTTTTAAGACACATATTTCGATTTTTCTGTTATATTTTCTCTACTAACTCCGAAAAATTCGTACAAGACTTTTAAAACGCTAAAAAAGGTAAATGTTTAAAATAAGGTACTAACCGTATCTGGCTTCCTCCCCCTCGGGTGCCTGGGCCGTGAGGGTAGCCAGTTCCTTCTCCAGATCGACCTGATGCTCGCCTGAATCCCATGATAGGAGTCCTGGAACAAATGAAAAACGTGTTAATTACTTTGAAACTCCGTACATGTCTTTTTTATAAGAAAAAACTGTGAATTTATTCAAACTCATTTAAAAACCCATTGTTGTTGAATAAAAGAATAGTTAAGCATATAAGAAGTAATATTAGAATTATAATTGTAATAATATACAAATATTATCTATCAAAGAACGGTGTTTTAACACTACCTTTGCATATTACGACAAAATGGGAAGCAATTGTGATGATAAAACAAATATTCTCTTTTTAGGTTCACGAAGAAACGTAGTGTCAAGATAATCCGTCCTTCACTTTTTTCATCGGAATTCATGAAAATAATATTATTCCCCTTTTGGAGTTCAAACCCACAAGTATTGCAATGCTATTCTCCTGGGCCACGATGGTCTTTACAAAGAAATATTAGAAATAATAAAATATAAATGTTCACAATAATAGCTTCTGTACTAATAAATGTATGTACTTTGTATAGACAAAGCGGTAGTTCAATCCCCTTTATTGCTTCCGTTGCCGCGAGGAAAGTTTTCCCAGTTGCTAGTCATATTACTTCGAAGTACTATTTTATTTATATCGGCGTTACCACGCTACTTTGATATCTATATTTGTATATATGACATTGATATAAAACAGGATTTTCCATTTTACGCCTGGAAATCCCCGCAAAGTCACGAGTGATGAATAGTTTGAAAGGAAAACTTTAAAAAAGAGTGCTTTATCATTTTGTTTTCGTTGCCCACAGCTGACCAAAAAAAAGTTAAAATATATAATAAGGATTGAATCATAGCTGTAGGTTTAGACCCCATTGTTTGAATCATTTATATTTAAATTATATCAATATTGCTATAATTTTTGTATTTATATCTGTACTTCAGTTCTTATAACAGCGCGGCGTTAAGTTCCACCTATTGTTGAATGTCTTCAATAATTACTGAGCCAGAAGCAAGCAACAGACTCTCCTAAAAAAGCATAAATAATAAGTCACATCACTAGGTATACACATATGCTCCCCCTATATTACTTCCGGTCCCCCGAGGAACCTTTTCCGAGTATTACCAGCGATATTACCTAAAAGTACTATTATATTTATACGGTATTCAGGCTTGCGGTATGCTTGACGTGTTTCGTAGGAATTTTTCATGGAATACACAAGATTTTTTTGTACTGAAGTTGAATTTTTAAAGCTCATTTGTGAATTCCTATTGGGATACTAGAAAAAGCACTTTATGAACTTTCATAAATTAGATTTTACGCTATAGTCGCGCAGTTGAACGTGAAAAATGTTTTTTTCGTTGGTTGTAGATTTGATTTTCCTTGGATGAAACTATAACAAAAAAAATTGAGTCTACTTAGCTTCTCCCCTTATTAGCAGCTTATATGATATAGAAATAAAAAAAATTAAGGCATGTCGGGCGCAGTTGAATTCAGCGAAAAATGTATGAAAGCTGAAACGGAAAATTTTCTTTTAATTTCCCAGGTCCAGAGGGACCTAACTAGGTAAAGAAGCCTTGATATTTCCGAGATACAACGTAAATCGAAAAAAAGTAAAAAATATATATATATGTAAATATATTTAGTTTTAAAGCTATCTTTAGTGAGACCTAAAAGCTTATTTCTAGTTCACAGTGAGATGCTCGGGTGAGGTCAAGAGCTAACATTGTTTAGTGTGCGCTATGTATTGTTCTGTTGGTAAACGCTTCGTTATACAAGGTCAATTAGTTTTTTTTATTTAGTAAATTGATGTTTATTTAAAAAAAAAATGTTTTTGTTTGAGTGTATTTCTTATTGTTTTCTCGTAATAAGTGCTATTTTTTATATAAATATTTTCCTAATGATTTTGAGTGTTGGATTCAACGCCACGTTTGCCTTGTTACAAGAGCGAGGAAAATGGAAATGTTAAATCCCTCGAATGGTAATCGAATCCACATCCGTCCCGCTTACAGTAGCTTGTACCCCTGCACCACGGTGTGTTAGTTCACTATGTTTTTCCTTACTGTTAATATTTTATTTCAAACGTAAGACAAAAATATTGAATGCGAGAAGGTATTCAGGCAGAGTAGGGCCATCGAACATCGCTTATCGATGAATAGTGGAACTTAACACTGTAAATTTATTTAATTTATACAGAGAACGAGGCTCGAACCCACACCCATCACGTTTACAATCTCACTTCGCTACAATGGCCCCAATACAAAAGTAGCATTTTCAATGTTAAGACACCAGAAAATTATTAATAATACGTAATTTACAATGAATAGCAAGTTTTAATTACTCGCGCTGGTCTATTGTTCCCGCGTTTGTTGTACATGAACATACATTCATATATTTGTTCGCTTAATTTGTAATAACTTCGCTGAAATGTGGAGGAAAACTCGCATGAAAAAAAGCTTTTCAGAATTTTTCTCGTCGAAATTTTTTTACATATTATGTAAAGTATGTAACTTTGGTATTACAATACAAAAGTTACATGGTCAGTAAAGAACAATGGGCGACATTTCGTTAATCATTTTTAAAAATAAGTCTTTTAATTTATTATTTACTAGTTTTTACTCACTGCTTCGTCTCCGAGATTATTAAAAGCTAATACCTCATTGCCCCAAAAAAGAATCAAACCCACAATTGACACGTTTACAGTTGTATGGCCACAATATAAATTACTAATATAAATACTAAACACCACCTCGATAATTAACCTAAATGTTACGTATTTATCATATTTAATAGTTTTGTGGGAAACTTTTAATGAACCCGTGTTTGGTTTACAGATCGTTAAATGCGGTTATTGTATTCAATTTTAAATGTGATCTATTTTAACTTTGTAATTAATATTTAGCTAGTTACTACTACTGTATATGTAGGTATACTATTATTATAGATGGTAACGGTAACGGCTTGTTTTTGTGGTAGTAATGAGTTCAAATCTAAATAATTCCCACGAATTCTGGAAGAATTTCGTGTTGATTGGCGGAACTCGACGCCGTACTTTGCCTCGTTACCAGAGCGAAAAATAATCTCTGATTAATCTTTTATATGTGGGATACAGCGTGATAGCTTCACGCTACAAAAAATCGCTTCGTAAATACAATACATTTAATTTCCATTTTCTTTTCTATAGTGCATTTTTACAAACACTTGATTTGCATAACTGTGTAACATCATTTCCTATACATTTATATAACTACTAATAATTTTTGTTTTTGTTTCGCGTGCCGTGTTTGTTTCATACAAAAAGTTAGTAGGCGCTCAGCACGAAAGCATATAGATAACCTAATAAGGCCAATTTACTTAGAAATATAATTTTTATACATATAAATTTATGGTTATTATTCTAAGGGATTTTGATAAAAATTTAAAAAGAACATTACTTTTTATGAGGAAGTATTTTTTTACGTTCTCTTTGCTATTATTATGAAGTTGTAGAGTTTGTTTGGTTGAACATGCAAATCTCTGAAACTACTGATTCCAATTGAAAAATTCTTTTCGTTTAGGATAGTCATTTTATCGAAAAAAGCTATAGGCTATCTTATGTCACGTTAATTGTTTCAATGTACGTGCCAAACACAGTCTATTTTTTGTTTCATTATAGATCTACTAGATTCGAATATAATTCGATAGTTTGTGACGGTTAGAGTTCGATTCCCACTTGTTGAAATGAAATATTTAATATTTCATATTTCCTCCTCTGAAAACGAGGTAAAACGCGGCGTTGAGTTCTGCCCCTCAACACGCAATGCATTGATATTCCATTGGTAAATGAAGGAAAGGAAGGTATACTTTACGTCGACCTACAATCA